>LMYD01000648.1:0-17429 GCA_001630595.1 Pseudogymnoascus sp. BL308
CGTCCCCATCAACCAGCTCAAGCCTCAAACTACCAACAGCTTGAATTCCCATACTCCATACCACTACCCACACACCTTCGCAACCATGTCCTCCCCTACAAACCCACCTACCCACCTACCATCCCACCTCCCCTACACTGCTCAGCCTCCCCAGAGTTTCGATCGTTCTCCACATATAATTTAGAGTGCTAATCTTGGGGGCTACCCTTTCGCCCCTCCCCCCTTCGATAGAGCCATCGAGAACCATGAGCTCTGGGTTCCGCCTTCCCCAAACCAGACGCTGTACCACGTGTGGGACTTTCTGAAGCGCTCACAGTACATGCTCTCCGAGTTTGACAACATCGAGGCTGGGCGCGCTTTGAAGCATCCCAATCAATTTCGTCCTGCTCCTGGTGAGTTTGGTGGTTTTTATGAGTGTTGTGTTGTTTGAAGATGTGAATTTAAGTTTGCTTTTTTATTTTTATTTTTATTTTTTTATGAAAAATAAATTACTGTATATAAACATCTCCTATCTACTTCATAACATCTATAAATACATCCTAAAATCCAATCAGATAGCCATAGTCCGTCCAAATATACGAGACCGTCCTTTCTCTACAACGCCTGCTGCCATCAATATCAAAAGAAAAGAAAAAATGCTAAATCAAGCCGCTGAACTCGACCCAACTCGCCACGACTCGGCGCCAGCACATACCCCTATCTTTACAACATCTACTCCATAAGAAACTCGTCCAACAGATGCCGTAGCACAACATACCCCTCACTAAAATCTTCCTTGTCCCTTCGTACAATGATAGCCGCATGACTGTGACGCAGCTTGTGAATGTGCACAAAGTATTTCTTCCAGCCCACACTATCCAGATTCCGGATCATAGTAAACTGCTTGGGGGTAAGAGCTAGAGTTGGCGGCCCTTTCGTCGATACGCCAGTACTCGGATTTCCTGGTGCGGAGGTCGAACGGGACAGCTTCTCAGCAGCCTTATTCGCTATCAACGGCTTTCCGCTGACGCCTTCATCATCTGACGACCCAGCAGTGCTGGGAGTGGCGGAGAGATACTCCTGTGTCTGGGTATTATTAAGGTTCCCAACCGCATCCTCCACCGCCTCGCGGATATCCGTCAAGAACGGAGTTCGGTAGCTACTAGGATCTATCCCAGCGCCGCCAGATTCATGCAGCCGTATCCTGCTGCTGCTAAGCACAGTCTGGATGCCCGCATAAGTGACAAACGCCAGCGTGCCGATTGGGACGGCTAGTAGCAGGAGGGCGAAGATGTGGAGGTTGCCGAAGAAGAAGGAGGCGTCGAGTTTAAGTCTGGAATAGAACGTCAGGAGTTTCTTCTCCTTTGGCGAAAATGGCCGCGATGGATCTAGAATAACGTCCTCGTACCCATCGAGGTACCCCACATCAACAGCCTTCAAGTCCACAAACGGATCGATCTTCGAGATCCCTGTAGTATAGAACGGCGCTGTCCTATCGTTGGTGATATTGGCGTACAGAGAGTGCCTCTTGAACCTCCTCAGTCCCGTAATGAAGATGGAATTCGGATCCGCCATCACCTCCAGGATGGGGCGGCCGGTGTCCCGGAAGTTGTCGAGGGTGAAGAGTTGCGTCCCGGACATGGAGAGCATTTGGGGGCCGAGCACGTTGAAGATCTTGCTTATCACGGCTTGGTTGGGGGAGCGCACGCCGAGGTGGGGGGTGGCGATGGTGGTGAAGTTCTGGCGGGGTAGTTAGCATGCTCGCTCGACGTCTGGGGTTTGAGGGGGCTTTGTGGACTACAATTGCTTCAATGTCGTTGAAGAGACCTCGGGATTCCAAGAGGCCAACTGTATACCGCGCTACGAGGCCGCCCAAGGAATACCCGATCATGCTTAACTTCTTGACTGTCTGGCCGCTCTCCGAAAGCCGCTTCAGCTCCTCTTCAATCTCCTGGCACACGCGCTGCCCTCCGAGCTCAATGCCATCGTAGGTGAAGCTTCCGCTATTCCGCTTGGAAACCAGGATGTGGAACTCGTCCTCGGGGTATTTCTCACGAAGCACTTTGGCGACGTTTTTGAGATGGTTGGGGTTTCCCCAGAGGCTGGTTGCAGCAGTTATGAGTTAGAATCGCATCTACACTGCTTACAGGGGAAGCGTACCCGTGAACGAGGACACAGAGATGGTCTGCCATGGCGGGGTTGACAGCCGGAGCCAGCGGTAAAGAGGGTGTTCGCGGTCTATAATATATTTCTTTGATTCATTAACAAAAAGAAATATTAAGTCGGACAACGGATGAGCCTTGGGGGGCTGTATTTAGAGCGCAATTGCAAGAAAAGCTTTGAATGCAAATATGCGTATGAGCAGTTGTATTTAACACAAATTATAAAAAGGCAATGGTATGCCACTTCTGTAGACGCAGCCCAGGCACACCACAGTCAATGACGACGACGTTCATGGCTGCGGCGGGAGCTCAGACCCCCGAGAAAGTGACAACGCTACTGATGCGACCACCTTAACTCCGTCGGCCGATCGGCTTTAAGATCTGAAGGAGTTGGTTGAATTCTGATATAACAATTTGCGTTTGTATATGAGAAAATAGGATATAAAAGTGAATCGATGTTATAATAGACCTGTTGTAGTTAGACTGCGTAGGTAAGATCAGATCTGTACGAGGAGTACCTTTGTATGTACAGTACTATATGTACTGCACTGTAAATCAACGACACTCGCTAAACGCGATATGGCCAGCAACGACGATTTGCCACGGACAACTACAGTACACTCGCCTCAAATGGAGCCGAAGTGCAACAGGCCCAGCAGTCTCGAGGATATATCGTGTGGCCATTGAGTAAAATGGATCTTTGATGGCTCAGCTCTCTGTAACACTATCGACTACATCCTCTCGGCGCCTGAGGCCCAAAAGGGATCCAGAATCTGCACTTGGAGACTCAGACCCTGTATATAAAACCTCAGCAAGTCTGCCAAAGTGAATAAGAAGGCAGAAAGCGAAGCCTTTCCTACTCCATTTCACGGGCTCACCACCACACACTCACTTTGCTATTTATTCTTCATCCTATCCTTCACCCACAAGTCACGTGCAACGAGATGAATTACGCAGATTTCTGACCCAGCACAACAGTTCTCATAGCCTGGGTCTACCATCCAGACCGTACGCTTTAAAGGCATATATATAAAGAGCTATCCTCAGCCTTTGTTCGGCATCTTACACTTCAACTCTCGCCTTTTCCATCCGCGACCATGTTCACCTCAAAGGGCCTCTTTTCCAAGATAGATTGCCCCTACAGCGATCGCTGCCTGTTGCCAAAATGCCTCTTCGCACATCACAAATCATCAGCTATGAAGTCGGCGCCATCTACATCAGCTGTAGAATCCCCAGAGGTGCCGTCAGAGAAGCAGGCTGTCGAAGTGGCTACTGAGGATGGGCAACGAAAACGGAGGAAGATAGGCCATGGGGATGCCGTGGAAGCAGCACGCCCCTCCGCAAAGACGGAAGTCAAGGTGGCTGCGAAGGAGTCAAAGTCTACTCTCTCAGAAAAGCGCCCAATATCTCCACCGCCTCCTCGCCGCACCAGCAGTCTCGCCCCGGGAAAGAAACCAGAAGAGATGTCTAAGACGGAACCAAAAGCGGCAGCTACAGCAAAACAAGCCCCGAAAGCTGCTACATCAGTCTCGAAACCAACCAAATCAGAGACCCTCAACCCGCGACTCCTGAAACACTCCCCGGCAACCCATGATCTCCGGACCAAACTCGTCAAGCTGCTCCATGACCAGCTTGTGCGGCTCAACACTGAGCTTGCCAAAGAAGCCCCCAAGGAGAAATCTCTCATCCTCACGGCTCAGCAACTAATCACTATGGCTCTGGACATTGAAGAACAAGCCGCCAAAGTAAAGCCAGCCATCCACTCCAGCGTCGTCAAGAACACCATAGTCCGGTACAAGAAAATGCCCCTCGCCGACTGGAAATCCGCGCGCCAGACCGAAATCGACGCCCAAGCCGCCAAATCCAAGCCAAGCGCGTCTACCAAACCCCCTCCCACCGCCCCAGCCCCAAAACCACTCACCACCGGCCTCCCCACCCACCTCGAGCTCTCCCTCCTCCCCAAACTCCTCACCCCAATCACATCCCTCTCCGCCCACGGCTACGTCAGTTCCATCCCCCCCGCCTCCTCTGTCGCAACCGCCACCTCCGGCCTCGCCGCCGCGCAGGGCTGGGAAGTCTGCGATCGATGCAAGTCCCGTTTCCAAGTATTCCCAGGGCGCCGAGAATCCGACGGTCTCCTCACGTCGGGGGGCGCATGTATGTATCACTGGGGAAAACCCTATTTCCCCTCCCGCGCCGCGACGGATGTCAAGGGATCGAAGCGCGAGAGACGGTATCGGTGCTGTGGGCAGGCTATCGGGGATACAGCGGGGTGCACGAAGGCAGCTACCCACGTATTCAAAGTTAGTGAAGTGAAGCGCCTCGCTGCGCTGTTTAATTTCATCACCACACCCGAGAATGATGACGCGGATGACGACGAACCGGTCTGCATCGATGGCGAAATGGGATATACAGTCCACGGCCTCGAACTCATCCGCCTAACCGCCACATCCTGGCCGAGCGGCACTCCCCTCCTCGACGTCCTCGTCCGTCCCCTCGGCGAGGTGCTAGATCTCAACACGCGCTGGTCCGGTGTCTCGGCATCACAACTCACCAACGCCCCCTCCCTGCCCGCTCTCCCCACGCCCCTCACCCCAAAGGACACCGCAAAGCTGCAGGGCATCCCAAAACTCCACGTCGTTGAGTCGCCCGCTGCGGCGAGGGAGTTACTGCTACGCTTTCTGACGCCGAGGACACCGGTTATTGGGCATGGACTGGAGAATGATTTGAATGCTGTCAGGCTCATTCACCCGACGGTCATTGATACGGCTTTGTTGTTCCCGCATCAGGCGGGGTTGCCATACCGGCACGCGCTAAGGACACTGGTGTCGTTGCATCTGGGGAGGATTATACAGGCCGGTGGGGGAGTAGTGACTGCGTCAGCGTCAGCTTCTGGGTCTACCTCTAAACCAGAGGCGGCCGAGCCCGGTGGGGAAGAAGTAGCAGCAGGCCATGACAGCAAGGAAGACGCCAATGCGGCCGGGGACCTCGTCCGGTGGGCGGTGGGCCGCGAATGGGAGAAGATGCAGCGGGTCGGCTGGACGCTGGTCGATGGCAAACTAGTCCCGCCTGAGAGGATCAGCGAGGCGTTTTTGGAGGATGAGTTTGTGAAGGTTGGCGGGACGGGGAAGGTGACGGGGAAGAGGAGGAGGGGGGAGGAGGGGGAGGTGGTTGAGGGGTGATTTGGGGGCGGGAGGGGCGGTTTGGGGGCGGGAGGGGAGGTGGGGGGGTTGATAACTAGGTATTATGTGAGATGCAGACTGTGCCCAGTGCTGGGCAAGTGAGGGGGAGGGGCACTATTGTCGGCGTCTTTCGTGGGGTAATGGGGTGGTTCCGAATCAGAGCATAGTTAGAGAACTACCCTTAAGGTATGGCGCCGCATGGTGGATGCATGACTGCATATTAGCCAAGATATCTCTATCCACGGCCATTATTTCCGAGATAGAGGATAGATTACAGGTTTCTGCAAACAAATTGCAAAGACCGCTTAACTCATTAGACTATCTATCTATGCCTTTCATCCGACTTTTTTGTGAACCGTGGAAACTGCTCGTTATATCGTCAATAGGACCTGATGCCACGATGGGAGTTGTAGTAGCACCTCCCATGATTTATGTCCTATCATACATATACATATGGTATATGTATGTGTTCCGGCCCGACCATGAAACTGAGCAGGCTCATGTTACTATTCGGCCCCCAACCACACACGAATATTAGAGTTTCCACGAACCAATTGATCCAACGTAGTATTCTCCCACCTGTGTGCCTGCCTATAACTCGTATCCGAACTTGGTCTTTCTCGACTAATAAGGTATATTTACTAAAAAGGCATATTTCGAATGCGGCTAAAAGAGACAAGAAACCCCGCAATCCTTCACAAGGAAAGTCAACGTGGTTCGACGGGGGGGGGGGCGCGGATTTAAGTCAGTAGGATTGAATTATTACTTGTGGTAAATATTTAAAAAGCCGAAAAATATAGATTAAATTTCCGGGGGGAAACGAATAGATTGTGAAGGATCAATTACCTTGCTAGAGTAGCATGGTAAAGCTTACTAGGTTCCCCTACGTATCCCTTCTGCAGGATGTAAGCATTGAATTGAGAAGAGGTCGGGTTATCTAGCTACGAAGTACGACTTTAACGTTGCGTCCCGTTTCCCCGCCCTTAACCCAAGAGTTGAAGATTCCTAAATTGGTCTACTTACATCTATAGGAGTATGAGGGTATTGAAGTATAAAAGGTCGTTGATTTTCCTTAATTCTGTCTTTAATATCTCAGTTAATTAACAACCACCTCGAACTCAAAATACAAAGATCCCTTACCTACCTACCACCTCACCCAGTCCCGTAAGTTATAACCCCCCCTCCCCGCCCCCCATCTTCCTTCACCACTCACCAAACCCCAGAAAAAAAAATCACTCCCTCCGCAAACATGCAATTCACAACCTTCGTCCTCGCCGCCCTCGTGGCCGTCGCCTTCGCCGCCCCCGCCCCCGCCGCGGTCCCCGCCAGCGAGGAAAACCTCCAGGCCCTCGAGGGGCGCCAGTCCTTCTGCACCGACTGCACCGACGGGTCTAAAGTCTGCTGCTCCTTGACTGCCTGCTACACATACTCTTGCTAGACAAAATGATGGAGGGATACTCTACGTAGCTGGGGTTGGGGGGGGGGGTTGGGGGGGGGATTGTGTNATGGGGGATTGTATGTAGTTGCTGGCTGGCTTTTTCTACGGAATGGCATGGTCGTGATGCAGTTATATACTTTATGCTTCAATGAGAACAAATTATAACATTCTTATCATTTGCAATAAGAACGAGGCTAGGAAGTGTTTTAATAAGAGGTAGTTGGTGCTAGCTGAAGGCGTTATTTAAGTTAAAAAGTTTATTTTTAAGCTTCTTCTCGCTATATGTCGCCATACGCCATCCCGATTGTTGGAAGTATTGGTCATTGCTTCCGAGCTTATAAACTCCTCAGCTGGACGGGCCAGTTCATGAACCAGCTCAGTTTATAGTTGGACCGAAACATATATATATTTCCTTCAAAAAATATTGTAATTATTGTTTGCTATCAGCTCGCGCTGCATTATAATCATTATTTACACCCCCTATAAGACCCTGTTAATACACCCCCCCCATTTCCCAGATGCCTCTTTTAAACCCCCCACCTCTTTCAATTTCCCATTAACATGTCAATTAATTCCCATCCACCCTCCAAAACTTCCAGCTCTCCCTCTCCCCATCCTTGCCATGCACGCCCACCAGCTTCTCAACCCCATCATTACCCACCGCATTCAGGAACTTCTCCTGGTCAATCTCCACACCCCCCTCATCGTCCTCGTCCGTCCCGTTCTTCAGGACCGCGGGCCAGAGAACCCCGACGCCGTCGCCGCCGAGGGTGGTTTCGAACTTCTCGTACCCCTCATCGTCGAGGTCTTGCTCTAGCTTACGGAGCCGCTCTTTTGAGAGATCTGGCTTCAAGAGCGTGATGGCGCACCCGCCGCCGCCAGCGCCGGTAAGCTTTGTCCACCCGATGCCTGCATGGTCGACCAGCTCTCGTACCCTCTCAAGCCTGGGGTGCGAAACGCCCAGGGCAACGAGTAGACCGTGGTTGATAGACATCATCTTACCCAGATGCGCCTGTCCCTCTTCTTCATCGTCATCGTACTTCTCGCTCGTAATCAGATTCGCCGCGCTGATGGTGACCTGATCAATCGCGTTCAGAATCGCCTCCGTAACCTCAGGATGCGCCGTCTTGAGGTTGCCGACTTTGGCGACCTCGGCCTTTGTGGATTTCGGCTGCTTGGTATCGACTAGGAGCAGGGGTAGCTCAGGGAAGTTCCAGAGCGGAGTGACGACGGGTGGTTTGCTGTAGTCGGAGCGCTGGAAGACGACGGCTTTGCCTTGCGTCGCGACGGTGTTGTCGACGCCGGAGGGGTTGCCGTGGATGCACATCTCGCAGACGAACGCCCAGCGATTTATTCTTTCGACTTGGAGGAGGGCTTCTGCAGCCGGCTGGTCCGGGTGAGGGCCGGAAAGAGTGCGTATCTGGAGAAGTAGAGCAGACGACAGGCAGACGGATATCGAGGCGCTGCTTCCTAACCCTGCCCCTATTGGGAGAGTCGATCTAAGTGTATATAGGCAGCCGTTGAACGATTGCGATCCCAGCGAGAGGAATATATATAAGAACGCGGAGGCGGAGTTCTGGTGCACCTTGCGGACTTCGTCTGGTGCCCCTGGCGAGACGTTGGCGAGATGTGGCTTCATAGCCGCGACGAGCTCTGGGTCGAGCTCTGTCACGAGGTCGTAGTAGTGCTTCTTTTTGGAGGGGTGCGAGAATGTGCTCCATGGGAGGTCGTCGATGTTCCAGGTATGTGATAAATTGATGTCGGGGAATCGCAGAGAGATTGTTCGCCTCGATTTCGAAAGGGAGGTCACGAGAAGGTATGAACGGAGGGAGATCGCAGCGGCTATAGCGGCCTGGTGGAAGTGTTAGATATATGTGTGCGTGTATTGAGTATGCTGAGACGAACCTTTCCATGCACCACGGCGTGCTCTCCAAACACAATGACTTTTCCAGGTGCAGAGACCATGAACGCAGGCATCATGGGAGACGAAGCCTTGCGGCCGTGTATTTTGCGCGCGTTGGGCTTGCCCCCATTGACGTCGCCATTGATGTGTACACGTCGGACGCCCTCTCCCAGGTCCTCGAGGTTGGAAGGCATATCGGAGGTAGGGGATAGCGAGGGGGTGCTGGAGGTGGGAGTGGTGATGATGTGACTAATTGAGCTGGATCTCGAGGAGTTTCTGCGGGGTCTGGTCTCCAAGTATCTGGTAGAGTCGCTGTTCATCATCTCACAACGCGCATGTCGTGAAAGGGGTGGTTGGTGGAGTGGTGGTGGGGGAATTTGGAGAGGGAGAGCTGGGGAAATGGTGGGAGATGGGGATGGAATGGGATCTTTGTGGTTATCTACATTGGTACAGTACATTTTGGTAAGGCTCGAATCGCGGCGGGTGGAATATCCGGTCATGTGGGGTGGTCAAAGTTAGTGGTCTGGGGGTTCTATTGGGGACTCGTCGATTGGCCCCAGCAACCCCCAAGAAAAGTGCCTGGCATTGGTAGCGCGTCGTACTTGTCCCCCTATGAGTTTAGCGGAAGAAATTGGGCCGTCCCCTAGAACTAGAACGATGATGACCGTTGTGTGGTAGATTTGTGAGATTTTGTGTGGGAAGGTGCCGCCGGTGCGGTCTTGAATCTCCAAATACCCCAATTACTGTGCATATCCCATACAAACCCAGCAAAAACCCAGCAAAAACCCAGCAGTATGTACCACTCGTGCGCCAATACTCCAATTGGGGGATTTCGTGGGGTAACTCGTACACCTAAGGGGCAAAGGCACATAGGCAGCACATAGGCACATAGGGACAAAGGGACAAAAGGGACATGCACCGCCGCCACCGACCATAAACCTATCCCAGGGTTTACCGCAGGGACACCGCGGAATGGATAAACAAAGAAACTAATGGGTTTGTAACTTGTAACTCTACAACGAACGCGAGGATCCCAAACGCGCGTGGCGATCCTCACGCTGGCGTATAATATGTAGGCTAATACAATAATATGGACTCGATGGACTTTAGTGCGATACCTACGATAATACAGCCAGTCCCACTTTCGGAGTTACAAAGAAACAAATCCGAGTCAACCAAACTGTGCTGCCACGCCCGGCACTGCCTCAGGTACGCGTAAACTTGTGGGCTGTGTTGGATGCACCTCTGTGAAAAATAACTCTCGTCGTTACACATATTGCATATTGTCTTGCATGCATCTTTCTTGATCTCGACGCATCGGCGAGGACGACATAACAAGTTATCGCATCCGATGACAGTTCCTACCCCTGAAGTGGTTTGACAAGTCAACGAACGAAGATCCAGTCTCACTCGAGTCCAACGCACACCCACTATCATGCCTGTCGACCCTCTTGTGGAGTTTACGCTTTTCCCCCTGCTCCCCGCGGAGCTGCGATTTAAGATATGGCGGACTATGCTTCAAGAGCGCAACTCCATCGTTGAGCTGCGCGCGCTCAACGATGCGATTATCCCCAAGTCGCGCCCTGCGATGGTCTTTCGCATCAATAGAGAATCACGATACGAGGCATTCAGGGCCTTAAGGGCCCACGCAGACAGTCTTACGTTCAAAGAGGACGAGAAGACGCAGAACCGTCTGTGCTTCTCGCCAGAACGAGATACACTTTACTTCAGCAATGACTATCAGTTCGTAACGCCGTCTACCGACTGCAAAAAGGCGGGTATGGCGGGAACTCTATCGCTGCTTACTGAATCTTTATCCGACATCGACCGGGCCAAGATCCAGAGTCTGGCTATTGACATTTACGAGTGGCCAGAGGCTGGGGACCTCAAGGAGATTATACGAGAACTCATTCCGTACGACGGGTTGAAGACGCTGGTCGTGGTGATGAGGGACCCGGTAGGAGAGAAGTACGACGGGAGAGAGAGGATATTTGTCGAATGGCCCTGGGACCTGAGAAAGCAAGCCTACGACCTAAAGACGAAGCTATGGAAAATGTCCAGGAGCGTAGTACGAGGGAGCGTGGCAGGAGGCCGCCCCCAGTGGAAAGAGCCCGAGGTACAGCTGGTCTGCCTGGGAGGAAACTGAGGAGACTGACTGACTGATGGACACGGGGGCAATTTTTAACTCGGCGTTTCAAGAATAGCTAGCTTATAATAAATGTATTTTTGGGTTTCAGGTACGGATGAGACTTTGGTTCCGCAAGGCGCGGCGCTGTGCTCGGTAAAAGCCGTTGGCGCGCGCCACTTAGCCGTAGAGGACATGTTGCGGTCCCGCCGACGCGACCGGGTTAAGCTTGACCTTGACACAAGAAAAGGTGCTCCATCGTGAACGCACCCTCCTTCCATCAGCACGAGACCGTCAAGATGGATATTCTACAGGTATGCTCTGCCGCCCATGCAACTGACTTGATGGGCCATGTTAATAAGTTATAGCGCCTGGCACACTTCCTGGATAGGCCACTGTTCCCATGGAAGAAGCTCATAGTGGGCTTCTCCCTTGCACAGTACCTCTTCGAAAGCTTCCTCTCCGTCCGTCAATACCAGGTCTTGAAGAACACTAGACCACCCAAGGTTCTCGCAAACGAGGTCTCTCAGGAGGTCTTTGATAAATCCCAGGTTCGCCAGCTCCATCCCACCTACAATTTATCATCAAAGCTAACCGCAACCAAAGGCATACGGACGCGCAAAGGCGCAGTTCAGCTTCGTCTCTTCTCTCTACGGCCAAATCCAAAACACTGCTTTCATCTACTATGACATTCTTCCGAAACTCTGGAACTTGACTGGATCATGGCTCCTTCAATTCGCTCCCACCCGCTTCTCGGGCGAGATCTCTCACTCGATCGTCTTCGTCCTGACATTTATCATCATCCAACAAGTCCTTTCGCTACCTACTTCGATCTACAGCACATTTGTCCTGGAGGAGAAGTTCGGCTTCAACAAGCAGACACCTAAGGTCTTCGTTACCGACATCCTGAAGTCCCAGATGCTGGCATTCATCCTTGCCCCTCCCATTCTCGCCGGTTTCCTCAAGATCGTCCAGAAGACGGGCAACCAGTTCTTCTACTACCTCTGGCTCTTCGGCGCCGCCCTCCAGGTCTTCATGATCACCGTCTACCCCATCACCATCCTGCCACTCTTCAACAAGCTCTCGCCTCTGGATCCCGGAGCACTCAAGACCGGCGTCGAGGGGTTGGCTCAGCGCCTCAACTTCCCTCTCAAGGAGCTCTACGTCATTGATGGAAGCAAGAGAAGCGCACACAGCAATGCCTACTTCTTTGGTCTGCCATGGAAGAAGCACATCGTCATCTACGACACCCTCATCGAGAAGAGTGAGACCGAGGAGGTCGTCGCAGTTCTCGCACACGAGCTCGGCCACTGGAGCCTTGGTCACACGACCCGCCTATTCGCAATCTCACAGGTATGCATAAACACAATTACTTCAAGTGGAAACAATATTAACAATTCCCGCAGGTCCACTTCTTCTACATCTTCTCCCTCTTCTCCGTCTTCATCAACAACAAGTCCCTGTACCGCTCCTTCGGCTTCCACACTCAAATGCCCATCATCATCGGCTTCATCCTCTTCTCCGACGCCCTGGCGCCCATGGACACGGTGATCAAGCTGCTGATGAACATCCTCTCGCGGCGCTACGAGTTCCAGGCCGACGAGTTCGCGCAGAAGCTGGGCTACAGCACCGAGCTCGCCAAGTCGCTCATCAAGCTGCAGATCCAGAACCTGAGCACCATGGACGCCGACTGGATGTACGCCACGTACCACTTTAGCCACCCGATCCTGAGCGAGAGGCTGGGTGCCTTGGGGTGGCATGGCGATAAGAGCGGGGAGAGCGTCGTGGTGGATGAGAAGAACGATACGGCGGTGAAGGCGAGCGGTCGCGATGAGTTGTAAGGTTGTAGGTTGTAATGCTGTGCACATGCACAGCGCAGCACCGCGCAGATAGAGAAGGGGCGCAAAGAAGGTGCGTCGTCTTCTGAAAGCGAGAATAAAAAAGTTGTCCTTCATGCCTTCTCACTCCCCCCTGGCGACCACCCCCGTAATGTCGTAGTTTCCAACCCATTGAAGCCGCGAGCACGCTCACGCACTAGCCCCCTTCCTCGCCTTCTCAGCCTTCTCCCTCTTCAGCGCCTTCTCCTTCTCCTTCTTATCCCTCTTCCTCGCCTCCTTATCCTGCTTCTCCCCCACGGCATCACTCGCCTTCACCTCCAAACCCACAGCAGGCTCCTCACTAGCCACCACCGACTCCCCGCCCAACTCCCCAACCTCAACACTCTGCTCCCTCTGATACTCATCCAGATCCTGCCACCCATCAGTCCCCATCTCCACATCCGCCTCCCCCTCCTTCTGTCCCTCTCCACCCGCGGTGTCCTCGGCACCACCGTAGCTCTCCTCGAGATCAAGCGTAGGCGCCAGCCACTCCCCCTTTAGCCCGGCTTCGACGCGCTGGAGGTGCTGGATGGTTAGGTTGGAGGCGGCGTCGGAGGGGGCGATGGGACCGGTGGGTTGGAGGGTTGCGGAGGGGAGGAGGGAGGGGGTCGTGGCGGCGGCGGTGAGGTAGGTGGTTAGGTGGTGCAGGGCGAGGGAGGGGGAGATGGGGTGCGAGGGCTTGGAGTGGTGGGGGGGGAAGGAGGTGGTGGACATTTTTGCAGTGGTGGTCGTGGTTGTTGCGCGGGTTGGTGTTCGTGTGGATGTTGGGTGTTGAGGGTTGTATGTGTGAGCGGCTTTAGAAGTGTAGATATCTGCTTTCGCCTGTCCCAGCGCGGATTGTAGCTCGACTTATGTTTCTGTCGCCGCAAAAAAAAAAGAGGGTTTGCGGATTTTGAGGTCGTAATCGATGGATTGGATTTTGGCTCAAGAAATTATCTGAGGAATGCGGAACCTGCTCCGCTAGCGCGGATTGGAATTTGGCACCGCCGACCGAGACGAGAGAACATCACGTCCAAAAACTGCCAGTACAGCACCCACCCGCGTTCATCTGCGCAACGTAAGGTCAATCGATATAATGCTGTCTCTACGCTCTTCTCGGGCTGCTACTGCGGCTCTGAAGCCGGTTTTTGCGGCGAGGGCTGTTAAGACTGTTGTCCCGCAAGCTTCGAGGTGCGTTTATCCTCCTGGCCTTCTCCAGTTCCGATTCAACTTGAGCCGCGACAAAACCACAATTACCTGTACTAACACACCCCAGAACCTTCAGCATCCTCACCCCCCTCCGCCCCTCCCTCCCACGCACCGCCGGGTTCGCACCCCGCGCCTCCGCCGCTCTCGACACCACAGCCAGCACCACCACCAGCGCCGGCAGCAGCAGCGAGATCCTCGACCTCCTCCCGAAAATCAGCACGCACCCCTCTCTAGCGGGCATCCAAGTGCGCTGCGGGCCAAGAAACACATTTAGCCCGTCGCATTTTGTGAGGAAGAGGAGGCATGGGTTTTTGTCGCGGGTGAGGACGAGGAAGGGACGGGCGACGCTGCAGAGGAGGAAGAGCAAGAATAGGAGTACGTTGAGTCATTAGAGGGGGTTGGGATGGACTAGGGAGGGTGAGGGGGGAGGAGAGGGGAGGAAAAGGTGGTGTTGGTGTACGATTTAGGGATGTGTTGTATTGTGTATACTTATGGGATATTGGGGTATAGATATTGGGAGACAAAATGAAGGAACAATATACTGTCGATCGTCATGTTCCCTACGGTGTTCCGTTTCTTGTCGGTGGACTGTGGGATGTGATCTGGAAGAGCAACAGCGGATTGGCCAATTGACGAAGCATACGGGGGCGGGTGTTCTGTCTCGAATGTCTACTGTGCCACTGGAAGACGCTGCCTCTGCCATCAACCAAGATCTGGTCCTCCTACAGCGTCTCAGCCAGGATCATTAACACTCGCATAAGCTTGAACCACGTTGGCAAGGGCCATACCTCATACAAAGGTTACTCCCTATAACAAGTCTGCATATCTTCAGGAGTTACATTCGGATCAACTCAAGGGCATATACCACTTGAATGATAACAAGAAAAGAAGAGCAGCAACAACACCGTAGTAGTGACAGGAAACCGACAGCAGCAACACCACCCGACAACAGAAAATTAGCAACGACAAGAATGCCGCAATAGAATCAAAAGCGGCAGGGTCGGTATGAATTGGCATTGTTTCGGATTCCATCGTGGAAAAGGAAAGGGAAGGAGATTGAATCCCATCCATCCTTGAATAATTCAGACTTAAGTTTTGTCATTGTACCGAGTAGGAACTCATATTAGGCTTCTTCTGAAAGAAGAACAGTGCGTGTTTGTGACAATTTTGTTTGGTAATAGACGAGTTTGTTAATATAGCGTTAAAGGGGGTTGTTTAGAGGAGAGATGAGAGTAAGCGGTCTGTATGTGTTGCTTAAGGGCTAGAAACAGATGCCCCTAAATCCTCCCCCCTATTTTCTCGTCTGGTGTAAAAACGCTGAGGAGGAGGAGATGCACGTAGAATTTAAAGAACACTCTGTGACCGCAGGCGCCCTTTTACTGCATGACGTCTATAGATTCTGCCTCCAGGTTCCATCTAGAGAAGCACCCAACGCCCACGACGTCAGACAAGAGACCAAGTCTTGGGGCAGCTCCCCACCTCAAGAAGCAAGGAAGTCATTCGCGCGAGGCTTGTTAGTAAAGCAATCGACGAGGGGCTTGAATAGTTGACAATGATAAATAGCGATTCCCAGCCAGCCATTTATGTGAACCCAGTCGTAGACCTAGTGGCCGTGGGCCGCCGCCCTTAAATGAATGGGCAGATGTAATTACGGCGCCTTATAAATACACGGAGAATGATGAATACCCAGCTCTCCAGTCTCCAAGAGTTTTTTCTACCACCTCCCCTTTACCCATAGAACAACCCCAAGACGCCTTCACCCATCGCTCAGACCCCTCAAAGACGGGATCCCCCAAATCCAATAGCTCCAACTAGCGCCAATAAAACATGGCAATCAGCCGCCTACGTATCTCCCCTGCCTGGCGTGGGATTTATATCCCTCTCACTCTCCTGCAAGTGGCAATTAGTTAGACGGCGGCGGGTGAGTGGCCAAGAAGAGTCAAAGCCCGGCAGCTGGCTTGATGTGATATCCCTCGGCCAATAGTTCGGCGAGCAGCAGTAGCGGCGCGAGCAGGAAAATAGGGGGTGCTATGTACATATGGAAATTTTTAGTAGGATCTCTATGTATGCAATAGTCTCGCGGACTGACAGCTAAATCGAATTCCCATCTTTTTTGGTAATAGACGCCCGCGGCACCAACGATCGAGCGGAGCGGAGTAGCAGCGTGGTATCCAATTCCAGAAAAAATCCCACGAAGTGGATCACTCGCACATATTGTGACGTCCGCCCCTCCCCCCTCTCCTCCCCCCAAACTGGGAAACTGCACCCTCCCCCCCCTCCCCCCACCGACCCCAAAGTCAGACATTTCCACGGGACCGGGTCCCCTTTTAAGAAGGAAGAAGGAGGAGGGGCAAGGGGAGGTTCAGAGACATAGTCCGATTCCATCTTCGATATCCGCGCCGATATCCACACATAGGCACCCTGTTCGTGCCGATCGGTGTGGCGTTCTTTACTTGCCTGGGGAGGGGAGGGGAGAAATAAGCTTGATCTACCGACCCTGGGGGAGGTATGCATGGGGTGGCCGGATGAACGATGGAAGGGGTCAGACATCCCTCATCCTCTCAGGGGCCGCGTATGGAGGTGAGGATAGGGCATACTGGGACTGAGAAGGAGGGAAGGGGGGGGGGAAGCTGGGGACTGTGATGAGAATGTAGGTCAGGTACGCAGGCTTTGTCTTCAGCAGCGTACAAACGTATCACCATCTTCTCAAATCCCCCATCCACCGTGTCACATCGCTTGGACATCTCGTCTCATCTCCTCTCTCCAGCTTATGCCAACCCCAACCCCAAAGCCAAACCACAAATCCAAAATCCCCCGTCTCCCTCTCCCACTTCCAGCACACTCCCAGCACGGACGATTATGGCTATAGTAGGAGATTCCGACTCCACAATCCCGTCATGGCGTCGGGCTTCGAGAACAAATATCTGCCCTCGGAGTATCTATCCCCTCCCCCCCCCGGCGCCGCCCGCCCCGCCGTTTCCCGACCCCACTTTTTTCTTTTTACCCCTTTTTGCTTTTGGCTGATCCTGGTGGGAGATCGTCTGGAGTGGTGCGTGTATTGGGAGGGTGCAGTGGGTGCAGAGGGTGTATGCACGTCAATGTAAGCAGGCCTGTCGGTTTGACGGCACTCACTTATTTGTTCATCGTGGGTTCACGTAAATAGTTGTCATACGTATGGGACGGTGCACCTCGACCTCGGGCTCGTCTGGGGGGGAGATGCGGAAATGGGGATGTTTGTGCGATGGATGGAGTATGTAGGTAAGCGGACAGGGAGCGCAATGGGTGGTGGTGGTGGTGGTGGTGATGACCAGAATACGAGGCTCATGCTGTAAGACAATCGTGTTTCAAGACTGGCCTGGTGGTGCTGGCGTACAGTTAAGTTAGCCTTGCCTGTTTGTGGCTTTGGGCGGGCGTGGCGGCGGACTCTCAGACCGTTTTTATTGTCGATTCGTGGTTTGGAGGCGTTCGGTAGTTTAGCTTTATCTTAGCTTTATGTTTGCCCCCTATTTTCGCATTATTGATTTGCCCTGGACATAGGTGCATACGTATGGTGAAGTTTGAGGTTTATAGAAGGG
>LMYD01000065.1:0-12517 GCA_001630595.1 Pseudogymnoascus sp. BL308
GGGTGGTCCTCAATGAGCTAGTAAGAGGATCATGGCATACTCACTGTCGGCAATATAGATTGTGTAAATCGACGGGTGGAGTTCTCTGGCATGGTAGGGATTGTGGGTGGACGGGGGATCTTTTATAAAGCCATGCCTCTCTCTATGGCGGCGGCGGCGGTTAAAAGGGGCTCGGGTGTATCTCCGATGGCTGTCTTTTTTAAGTATATATGTTGAGCTGAATTGGAAAAGGAAAAGGAAAAGGAAAGGAAAAGGAAAGGTAAGTTGTTTAAATACTTTTTTAATTTATCAAATTAAATAAAATCAGGAAAATGTGAAATAAAAATAAAAATAAGACAATAATTATTCCCAAAACTAGACTTCTCTTAACATACACTCTCTCAAATCACTCTCCCATTAAAACCTCTATATTTGATTTCCCGCTAAGTGCTTTTCGCCCCAGCCTGCATGGGGAGACTCCATCCCGCCCAAATCGGGAGGGGTCGGCCAGGAGCGGTTGACGGGGTGTATAAATCATGCCTTGGGGGACAAGAGAAGACAAGACAAGAGAAGGCACTTTAGACAATGCAACATGCCTGCCATCCATGCGGGTGGTCTAGTGGACGTAGGCTTTTCAGGTGATATGGAGCTGACCACAACGTCACCCGTGGTCTCAACGGCAGCGGCAGGCCTCAGGGGCATATGAGTGAGTATGACGGCAGGGTGGCGGCGGTGACAGGAATGGACTGGCGAGGGTGAGAAGTGGTGACAAGAATGTTGATTAGCGGCTGAGCTACAGTTGGATCCCTGGGAATAAACGTTATTCCTCTCATTCGAGGAATACCGGCCCGGACTCTACAGCTCTGAAATTTGTCATCATTGATGGGTTGCTAGCTTTTCGGAAGAAGTTCCTCTTCTGCCCTGTAGTACACCCGACCCTTGGAGTTGTACGTGTATGAAAAGTGCTCGCGGTTCTTGTGAAGCCCGGAGTACAACGTCCGGGTTCTTTCTGCTGATAATTATGTTTGTCAACTTTTTTACCCGCATCCCGATTCGGTGTGCCGGAGGCTCTCATAAAATGGAGGTATTCCTAGGGGTAACCCCGGTATGATTGCGTCCTTCACCCCAACCACGCCGTAAAGTATGTAGATCAGAACCGCAGGGATCCAGTAGTAGCAAATATATTTTGGGCGAAATGCGTTCTCCTACCAAGAAGTCGTAGAAATCTTCCTCGACACATCAAACTCATGGATTTGGCTACAGCATCTCAATTGCAGTGGCTACTATGCTGTACCTCATAGACCCCACAGACATGTTTCTACAGATGAGTGTGATGAGAGGTTGGTACGGTGACAGGATTGCGGCGGTAGCATCATACTCGTGACAACAGCATTCCGCAGCGGTGGCAGGAATAAGGGGGAGATTCCCCGATGATGATGGACTCACTGGGTTGAGCGCAACGAAGCGCGCTCCAGTGGTGTTGTTTCCCCCGCCAAAACTCATAATAGGTATTCCCGATTTCTATCACGTTGATAGTGTTATTGGCTGAAGTGCAGTCAACGGGCGGCTATATATAGGCTCTGAGGTTCGAAACGGGGCCCAGGGAGGGATGGTCGCTCGTGGGATTTGTCGTTATCATAGGCACTCTTCTCTGCATTTTCTTCACCTCATGCCTCTGGCTTCATTGTCTTATCTATAGTTTTCCCGTCTCGATTCTCTTCCTCGTTATTTTTATCCATTCCTGTATCCCCTCCCAACCGTTCTTCCATGTCCGATTTATATGCTCTCCGTCAACGCCACCCTACAGTGGTGGGGATACAAACTGAGGCGTTTCCATCCCCCCCCTTTTCCCCTCACGATAATGAGCTGTCTGGGGCTATAAAATCACCCCATATCTGCAGACGAGTTTGATGTGGCGCAAACACTTACACTATCTAATATGACAACATGGTGCTCTGTTGTAGAGTGACCAGAGCATTGCCCCGAGAATCTAGCAAGACTACTGCGGCTTGCAAATTAAAGGCGCTGGTAGGCTGGCTCCCAGTGACAGGATCATAGCTGTGGGTTGTGCGGGGTGGTGACAGGAGTGGAGGGGCAGCACACTCGCGGCAACGGCATCCCAGATGACGGTGCTCGCACACTCACCATTGATTCCGTCAGGCTCTACAGTCCGTTCCCTTCAGAGTCCTCCACAACCCAAAGATTTACCATGGTTACTTCATAGCTCGATGGAGTATTTCCTCTTGGTCAGAGGAAACACTAACCCCTCCCCCGTGACTGGATTGCTTATGTTGTTTGTAGTTTCGATTAAATATATATTTTTGTCTCTGCCAGCTTATTTTACTTTGTCTACAACTCGTTGCCTCTCTTTTTCCCCGTCCCCCCCTATTTACCACTACCATTAATAATTCCAATTTTCTACTGCCGTCCCCTTCTCTTCCCCTATCCGCTTGTCCATCTTCTGTCTCAACACCATGCACACGACAGCAGTAGAAAGTATACGTTTCTAGCCTCGACAACGGACTCACTGGGACCAAAAAAAAAAAAAAAAAAAAGGTTGTACCTATGTGGGTCATGTTGTGTGGAGCTGCTGAGAAGGTATTCGCAACGTCAAATTGAGAATTGTCCACATATACTAATTGGCTGATGCGAGCATGTATGATGGTGTGCAGTGTTCACAAATCCAAAGCAACCTAATTACTATAGGCTAGATTGAACTAATAGAGTAGTTGTTAATATAGCTTACACTTCTATACTAGAGATTATAATCTTATGTAAGATTGTAGTGTCAGAGCTGCTGTTTTCGGCTGGCGTTGGTTGCTGCTTACGCAGCCCCGTGTTGGGAAGTAATTCCGAAATACCGAAGCGTACAGCCAAAATCGTATGGCAATCTTCGGCAACCATAATCTATCTCTTGGCACAGACGGAACAGAGGAATCACAGTAATTAGGGTATAGTAGCATATACTGAACGATTGAATTACCACACTATTCTACGGATCCTACGTACTACTTGTATTCGCTTAGGGTGCTATACTCTGCCCCTGAGCAGCTGAGCAATTGAGTGCAGTGCTCCATACGGTGGCACTCCGAGACAATTGCCTCACGCCATACCAATGGGAGAGCTGGACTACGGCTATGCAAATAATTGCTTTTTCAGGGCCAAAAGCCCATTACATAGCCCGGGTCTGCGTTCCGTCAACACCCCGAACACCAAGACTTCATCACGTGTCTAGCTTGGCGATCGGCGTCGCCAGTCCCCCACAAATTTGGGCCGTAGTCCAGCTCTCCCATTGGTATGGCGTGAGGCAATTGTCTCGGAGTGCCAAGGGAAATATGCGAAGGGCTTAGTGCATGCCCAGCTCTTTGACCAAGATCTCGTGCTAACAATCTATAAACTCGAGTATTAGGAGTTCACGAGTTTGTATCCCCTCCTCAGCCTGCTGTGGTTGGCGGCAAATCGAGCGGACTGCCGTGGGGTCCGCGCTGGATCCTTCGCTGATATGGGTGGGAGCACAGGCAAGTGTGTACAATCTATGTAATCTATGCATTTTTCTTTAACCTCTGTGACTCTCTTTGTGAAAAGTTTAACCTATCGTTATCTTCTACAGGCCTTGTGCGCTCGATAATCACAACTAACTACATAGACTCTTCATTTGTTTGTCCGTTTGATCCTTGTTCTTCAGAAGGTCCCACGCGCCCATGTGCTCGTAAGATCCTCATTCCTACTGATTCTCCACTCCAGTAAGCTCCAGTCAAAGTGCCTAGTGCAACAAATGGCGCCGTATGCTCGCCTGCCAACCAGATTCCCCTCTCCGGCCATCCCCATCTCAACGCTCTTATATCCTCTTCCAATTTGACTTCTGCGTCTGGTGTTCTCGGCTCATCGCTTACTTTGAAGTTCATATATGAACCGCATCCAGCTAAGCGATCGTTCTGCCAGTTGGTTGCAAGAACTGCTCTTGGGTGGCAGTGGGGATCATCGGGTACGTAATTGGGAAGTAGGGAGTAATATGGACGAAAAAAGTCGTCTATCACTGTGAAGTATTCTAGCGATGAGGGCGACAGTGGCGTAATGAGTGATGTTATATGCATAGCGCAGGGGCCATATATGCAGAAAAGAAGAGTTGGCTGAGCGTGGCTGCCAAAAGCCTCCGGTGATGAGAGTGAATTGAGCTCAAGATTCCACGACTCAGGGTTCTCTGGAGAGTAAGTTGGGCAGAGAAAATGCACAAAGGATGAGAACGCCACAGCCTTCTCTGGCAGCACAGACTCGGAGTTTGAAGCTAGCGAATCCCAGAAGGCTGTTGGAAAAGTGATGTAGACTTTCTCCAAACTGCTGTAGGATGTGTTCTTAATGGCACGGATAATGGATGTAGGAAGCGGCGGGGAGAATGTAGGTTCTTGTCGTTTCAAACATCCAAGCGGTACTGTGATGACTACCTCGTCAAACTCGAAGACTTGTTTATCTGTTCGTATGAGTACTTTTGGATGCTTTTCTGTACCGCCATTGCTCTCAACACCAATGACCTTAGTGCTAAGAAAAATCTCCGCCTTGTTAAGAGCACGTTCAGCTACACTCTGGAGGATTGTGCCATGGTTGCTTGCCACAAAGAAATTTTCTATGGATGATTAGTAAGTGTCAAGAGAACCATTCCTTTCACGACCAGTATTGCGCTAATTTCCAAGTATCATAGCCAACGCTTTAGTATCTAAAATAGCTTGCTGAATTGAGAAGGAAAAAAGAAAAAAAAAGGAGGTTAGACCTTACCCCCATCAAGGCATTCTTCTAGCCAGAAATATTTAAGGCTTTGCTTATCCCAAGGGTCACCTATGAATGCCCCCCACATCTCAGCCATCTGTAAGATCAGCGTCTGATCTTCTTCACTTAGTTTTTTTTCGTAGAGTTTCTGTGTGAAAAAGTCTTTCAAGCTTTTTTGGGGTGAAATATTTGAGCAGTCTTCATTGCTATACTTGAACGCGTCGGAAATGATGCTCCACACTATTTCAAAGAACTCGGCGGATCTCTCCATATCTATGGACTGACCGCACTGGTCAAAGACGCACATGCTATCCTCAACTAAGCAAAGTGCAGCTTCAGTCTTCCTGGCTAGATTCAAGATAGGGTTGGCTAACGTCCCGTGAATCCAGTTCGGTCCCCTACCTGAAGTCAGGAAATAGTCGTGTTAAAAGACGCTGGGAGAAGTAGATAGAAGCCAAAGCCACTTTCTTTTAAAACCACATTACTAGAGAGAATATCCACTCACATATCGACGGTATGACTTAACAAATCCATCTGGTGCACCTGTAAGTGCCTGTCAGCGTTGCTTCTTTTCTAGTATTGCAGCCAACATACGCGCCCGCCTATCCGATTTCGAGCTTCAAGGATTGTCACGTGGACACCGTTTTCAATCAACACGTCCGCGCACCTCAAGCCCGCAAATCCAGCTCCGACCACACAAACATGGAGCTTTTCGTGCTTGTCTCGTAATATCGCGTTATATCTCCTGTCGATAGGCGTCGGCGTGAATGAAGATTTGAGATCATTAGAGCAGTCGAGAAGATCTTGTTCCATCCAAGACACCTGCCCCTCCGTTTTGTATGTTCCTCGAGAATGAGACTTTGCCTCCATGATCGCCACGCAAGTTCGCTCTACAAATCCGGTTCAATTTCCAATGTTGTCCTTGAATCACTTCTAAAATGTTCGTGATTAATGGTGGTAGAATTTTGGCGAGAGGTTTGTAGGAATAGTTTGAGTAAACACCCGTTTATTTAGCCTATTCTCAATTATGCAGACCTACCCGAAAATGAGCAGAGTGTTTAGATAGCGCCTGTAAGTGGTTGGGCTTGACTGCAGCTCCTTCGTAAAATTTCACCATTCACGAAGCGATCAACTCAGTGACCTCCCGAAAGGCGCTCGATTCAACGAATCAGATGCTCCTATATAATGATATTCATGACTGCATTAATGCGCCTAGCGGGTGAGCGCCCTCGTTGCTGTTATATTCCAGTCCCCTCAATTAGGTATTAAGCCACCGACAGGCTAGCAACACTTTGGGTGGGGACCACCTGTTCCTAAAACACCGTAGTGCAGTGGGTGTAGCGGCCCGGAGCGAGAACAACTTTAATTGGTTGATTTTGAATCTCAGGGCGTTTGAGTGGCTCGCCTGTTAAAAACTACTTGTTAGACCTCGCTTGCGTCATACCCACAGCTGCGCCCCGGCGCCTACAGGATTGTCCCACATGTCAACTTCGCCCCGCCCTGGACACCCCCTCAATAACTCCCTTCTTGTCCGATTGTAACAAGGTCGAAATCCGACAAAATCAATACTTTTAAACGCAAAGAATCTTCATTGCAAGCCAGTCACATAGATGGCAGAAGCACTTGCTGTGATCGGCCTCGTCTCCGCGATTGTCCAATTCGTCGACTTCGGGACCAAAGTCGTCACTCGATTCTACAGCTTACAGGAAGAAGTAGCCCATAGTCCCAAGGTATTTCAGGATGTTCGAACCCGCTTGCCGTTGATGCTTGATCTTGTGAAGAAGATCCAGTTGCAAATTGACGCTGGTCATGTCGACAAGGCTTCCCAAGAAGTCATACTACCAGTCATCCGAAGCTGCCTTTCACAGGTGAAGCAACTCGATGACCTTTTCATCAAGGCGATACCCAAACTCAATGATTCTTCGTGGAATCGAGGTAAGAAAGCAATTGTTAGCGTTATCCGGGAATCCGAAATGGAGAAGATCGATCTAGTCCTAAAAACGAACTGTGACCTCCTAGTGCAGTCCGGGACCTTCCACTCAATGAGCCGACTCGAAAGGAAGGAGTCTAGCTCATTGCAACAAATGGTTAATGTAATAATCCCGCAACAACAAAGCTTCGCACCACCTCAGCACGACAACGCGAAGAGGTCCGATTCATTGCCTATCGCGCCAGTATTCATGGTGCCATTTCAGCGGGACCCTAAATATCTAGGGCGACAGGCGACTATGTCTGAGATTGTAATGAGATTTAAGACTCAACATCAAGTTGCACTCGCAGGACTTGGTGGTGTTGGGTAAGTATTTGCTCTTATGTGCAGTATTTTTTTTAGGGCCTTTTTCTCTTCCTTTTCTTTAGAAGAGTAGGGGTTCAAGTTTATAGAAGCTATAATTCCATGATGTTATTTATTAATTGGTAACTATAATTAGGCTAACCTATAAATTTTGTAGAAAGTCGCAGATTGCCATTGAATACTGCTACCTCTTCAAAGACGAACACCCAGAGGCACATATCTTTTGGATCTATGCTGGGTCAACCGTTAGATTTGAACAGGGCTACCAAGAGATAGCAAGGCGATTGTCGCTTCGTGGCTGGGAGGATCAGAAGGTTGACACCTTAAAGCTTGTTTACGAGTGGCTTAGCGACGAGTATAGCGGCGAATGGCTATTGATCGTGGATAATGCAGATGATGCAGCAACATTCTTCGGCAACAGGTCGACAGAAACTACTCAAGAGCAAGAAAACTCGAAATCGTTAGCGCGTTATTTGCCACAGAGTTCAAAGGGATCCGTTCTTGTAACAACTCGAGACAAGAGGGTCGGCGAGCGACTGGCTGGCAGAGAAAAGCCTATTGAAGTTTTACCCATGAATGCATCAGAGTCAATGAATCTTTTACGGTCTAGAATTGCAGAAGACGACTGGTCAGACGTCGACGCGATGAGGCTCATTGGAGAGCTCGCATACCTACCACTCGCGATCACCCAAGCAGCTGCTTTCATTAGTGAGAATGGCCTAACGGTCTCGGAATACCTCGAGCTGTTAGTTACCGGTGATGCAGATCTAAAAGACCTTCTGAGTGAACACCTAGAAGATCCCAGGCGAGACCTGGACACCGAAAATTCAGTGATGCGAACTTGGAAACTTTCATTTGACCAAATTTCCAAGGGTAAACCACGCGCGGCACAGATATTATCCCTGATGGCGGTATTGGATCATCATGGCGCCCCGCGGATTCTTCTCCGCAAAGATGGGGAGACAGAGATTGCCTTTCGGACTGCACTTGGTGCACTTCAAGCCTTTTCGCTCATCACAGCTGGGAAAGGAAAATACGCAGCATACAGAATGCATCGACTGGTGGCACTCTCAACTCAAAAGTGGTTGGAACTGACTGGAACACTCCGCCATTGGCAAACAGAGGCGTTGAAAGTTCTCTCAGAAAAATTTCCCGGGCAGCAAACCTATGAGAACTGGGCAGTGCTAGAGGCTTTGACCCCCCACGCTCAATTGGTATTCTCTTTTACATTCTCGACTACCCTAGATCTACTCCAATGCGCAAAACTCTTGGATTTTGCAGCGTTATATGACCTTGGGAAAGGGAAATACACCGAGGCCTACGAGAAATGTGTAAAATCTTTAGAAATTCGAGAAAGTCTGCTACCACCCGACCATCATTTGACACTCGAAAGCGCTCAAACACTCGGGGAGGCACTGCTACACCGAGGCGAGTTATCGTCAGCAAAGGCTATGTTAGAAAGAGCTATAAGAGGGAGAGAGAGGGTTCTAGGTGAACTACACCCTGACACTTTAGAAAGTGTCAGCGATCTATCGATCACCTTATTAGAGCTTGACGATATTGCCACCGCAGAGGAGACATCACTGAGAGCTTTTCAAGGGAGGATACAAGTGCTTGGGGATGAGCACCCAGACACGCTTGTGAGCCTTAATATTCTGTCCATGCTTAAACAACGCAAGGACGATCTTGTTGTTGCAAGAGAAATGTGCGAAAGAGCCCTACGAGGCAGGGAGAAGATTCTAGGACGGGACCATCCAGACACCTTGATGACGCTTAACAACTTAGCAGTGCTCCAATACCGGCAAGGGGATCTGGATACAGCAAAGGAGACATTTAAAACTGTGCTAGCTGGCGAAGAGAAGCTTCTTGGGGAGGAGTCTTATGACATACAAGTTAGCCTTAGCAATATGGCACTTGTTTACTGTAAACAAGGCAAGCTGGATAAAGCCGAGGAAATGCAGCGGAAAGTCTTGAGAATGCGAGAAAAATTGCTTGGTCCAAATCATCCCGCGACCTTATTTAGTGTGAAGAACATTGCAGCCGTTCTTACTCAAAAGGGAGATCTGGACGCGGCAGAGAAGATGAATCGAAGAGCAAATAGAAATGGAAACGATGACGGATCTGAAGGTGCAGGCGCTCTGTTAATGGCAGGTCTCTTGTTTGACTAATATCAGTATGAGCACTTGACGGGTTTGAATATTGGGAGTTTAGTGGAGCGAATCGAGAACGACTGTTGGCCGACTGGGAGGGTGGATTAAGTAGGTACGTCGGGAAGTACGTCCTCTATAAAGTACGTGTTGTTTGGACATACACCTCTGTTTCGAGCAGGATAGGCTGCAAACATTTTCGTTGCGTGACAACTCCGTTATAGTAGCTATGCGAGATAGGAGCCGCATTTATAGTCTTATTCCGTACCCTTTTATGCTGAAGGCCCTCCTTTATTTGCTGGTGGTAGATATTTGTGCCCGTATTCTCGCTTCTAGCCGCCTCTACGTTGTCCTTGTCCCCACCGTCCTGCTCCTACTGTGAGCACGACTGTCGTTCTATTGTATGTTTCTACAATCGTTACTCACTCGTAGTTTGGTCCTCGAGCGCAGAGAACATGGCCTGTCTGAAATACTGCTGATTGTATGACGCCCTAGCCATGTGGGAATAAAATAGAACACTCAGTAGGAAGGTGGTCCAAAGAACTAGTTCTTCGAACGTAATGAAGGAGCTTATGTAGACTCTAAGGGCCGCTCCGCTCTGTTAACAAGCCGGAACTTGCGAGCGCCCCGGGCTCCCACCACCGTTTTTCAGGCGCTGTGAGGTTAAAAGCGCTAAAGTGCATGTTTCATCTTGTCTTCCGTGCTGAGCCAGCCGGGCAGCCAACAGCATACCACGAGTTCGCAAAATTGCACTTGTTACTACACAAGCTCCACTCCGATAAGACATATGCGTTAAAGAGAGGCAGGACACGTCATCACTGAGGTACTTTAGTAATTGGCCTGTTGTAGTGTTAAATGATCGCAAGGGTGAGGTCTCTACCCTAGCTGAAACTTTGACACTACGCCGGTCAGCCCCTTCGCTGCTAAAACGATAAATCGTAGGTGATCCACGCGTACCGTGAAGACGATCCTGATGTAAGCCATAAACATGCAATGGCCGTATATAGCAGCATCCAAGGTCAGACTCAGCCTGACTGCATTCCCCCATGTCTTCCTATCCATTTGTCCGGAAATCCCCCCAATATTACTGTATTAACACCTTAAATGAAGGCAAACCGCGGCAGAAGGCATGGAGTGTGATGGTTTTGGAGGGGGATCTCCGTATTCGGCATCTTAGGTGCTAAGTAAACCGTCCAACAATCTAGACAACCAACTATATCGGCCCTTACTTTGCAGATCAGCGCAGGTCAAGGCAGACGTCGTCGCTACCTAAAGCAGAGCAAGCCTACGCTGTCGCAGTTCACTGATGAGGACCAAGTGGAGGCTTCGTGATGGCGCGACGGTGAATAGAGAGCGCGCATGAACTCAGCTTAGTATATTCTCGGTATCTCGGCCAACCCGACGTCGACTAGAGGGCTAGCTACCGTTACAGATGCTCAAGCGCATCGACTGTGTAGTGGTAGATCGGCGCATTTCTGGCTTCGAAGTGGGCTTGCCCCAAGGGTACGTTCAGCTGCGGCGAGGCCAGCGGATATGGCATTTCCATCATGGTGGGCCTAGGTCAAAACAGGTAAGCAGGACGATATGAGACCGAGCAAAGGGGGTCGTTAGGATTGGATTGAAGAGCAAGTCGATGGACGATGAGCACGTCGTCGTCTATCCAGCTCGAAAGCAGCGGCAAGGCCCGTGCACGCACGTTGCTCGATTAGGTGGGCGCCAACCCTTAGCTATAAATAATCAATTGTCTTTCCTAATTGATAAATCACGCTAGTGATCCCACACTTATCACATGGGTCTTTTATGTCTGTCTGCAATAATTGTAATGGGACAACGATTATAGTTGTCCCTTAGATGTAAAATGCTAGGTAACATAAACAACAAACTCTTCTTAGAGCTAGTTATAACGCTAGCTACTACTAAGGGTAATAGACACAGAGGTTTAATTATGTTAGTTTAACTTATTAGAGGAGGTAGGAGATTAGATATAAAGGCTTTTGTAAATATATTAACGTAATTCACATACGAGTTGCCCACACAAGCGAGCTGCCCACCAAAACACCAAAACGCGTCAACTTGGCTACAGTCAACAATGCCACAACCAACACAAGCACAATCCTCTAATCAAGAGGGTAGACTACTTCTAGCTATCCAGGCACTAAATGAACATCAATTTAAGAGTGTCCGAGCTGCTGCATTGTCGTTTGACGTGCCACGTAGGACCCTAAGCAACAGAATGAATGGAATAACTTCCTGACGCGACTCTACCCCTAACTTACAAAAGTTGACTCCGTACGAAGAGTCAGCTCTCGTTCGGTATATCCTCGACCTAGATTCGCGTGGATTTCCGCCCCGGCCGCAGGGTGTACAAGAAATGGCAGACCTTCTACTCTCTGAACGAGGCGAGAGCCCTGTTGGGAAGAATTGGACTACTAACTTCATAAAGCGTCGTACGGAAATTAAAGCAAAGTTTAGTCAGAAGTACGATTATAAACGAGCAAAATGTGAAGATCCTAGGATAATTCAAGAGTGGTTTTCTCTTGTACGAAACACAATTGCGAAATATGGTATATTAGAGCAGGATATCTACAACTTTGACGAAGCAGGGTTTGCTATGGGAGTTATTGCTACTACTAAGGTGGTTACAAGCTCAGAGTCAAAGAATAGTCGTACGAAGACTATCTAGCTAGGGAATAGAGAATGGGTGTTAATTATCCAAGGTGTTAATTCGTACGGATGGCCACTCCCGCCGTTCATCATTTTCAAGGCACAGAATCACCTCTCTGCTTGGTACGAGGACTCGGGATTACCACACGACTAGGTAATTACACTAAGTGAGAATGGGTGGACTTCAAATTCAATTGGGTACGAGTGGATTCAACACTTCGATCGGCATACAAATGCTCGTACGGTTAGAACCTATCGCCTTCTTATTCTCGACGGACATGAGAGCCACCTCTCTGCTCAATTTCAGCACTACTACACAGAACGGAAGATAATTACCCTCTGTATGCCACCACACTCGTCGCACATTCTTCAGCCACTTGATGTTAGCTGCTTTGCTCCGCTAAAGCTTTCGTACGGACGTCAGATTGAAACCTTCGCACGGAACAGGTTAAATCACATTACGAAGCTTGAGTTTCTCTCTGCATTTAAAGAGGCATTTAAAGCTACATTTACAGAGCAGAACATTAAGAGCAGGTTCCGAGCTACAGGACTAGTTCCGTACAAGCTACAGAATGTCCTCTCTCACTTAAATCTACACTTGAGGACTCCAACTCCTCCTATAGTTGAGAGTGATAATTGGACTTCAAAGACTCCTCAAACTATAAGGGAGCTT
>LMYD01000649.1:0-62380 GCA_001630595.1 Pseudogymnoascus sp. BL308
GAATGCGGTCGGTCGACATGCAAATCTGTCCAGACTACTCCAATGTCAGTAAACACGCTATAGCGAGGTTATTGGGATCGCACATTGATGAGAGTTCCTGCGAGTACTTCCCGCACGGCCACCTGAACGTCCGCATCTGCACATACGATCGCGCTATTCTTCCCTCCAAGCTCCATCAGACAGGGCTTGAGATTCTCTCCACATGTCCTGGCAATTTTACGGCCCGTAGCTGTGCTGCCCGTGAAGTTTATCTTACGGACTACAGGGTGCTCAATCATAGTGTTTACAACCTCGGGAGCGTCTTGGGGTCGACAACTCAGAATATTGAGGCATCCCGGTGGTAGACCTGCGTCGGTAAATGCACGGCCGATAGCCCAGTAGCAGCGCGGGGTGAGATCAGAGGACTTTAGGATAGTGGTATTACCACCTGCAAGTGCACCAGCTGCGGCACGGATCCCAAAGACATATGGTGCATTCCTGTTTGGTCAGCAATTCCTTCTCCAGAGCGGTATTTATGGATTTGGGCCATACCAAGGCACAATCCCGAGAATCACACCCATGGGCTCCTTATGGATGATAGCGCTCTGGCCCTCCTCTTCAACAACTGGCACGCTGCCACAAATCGACGTGATGCGCCCCGCGAGATCACGTAGCATACGGATACCAAATGGGGCGATGAAGAACTGAGATGTCCCCACATCAGCACCCATCTCTGTACGCATCATTTCCGAGATCTCCTCGAGGCGGCTTTCGAGGATATCAGCTGTGCGGAGGAGGATGTCGCGGCGCACGGTGGGCTTGGTAGCTGACCAGGCTGGAAAGGCAGCTGAGGCTGCTTCGACGGCACGCAAGGCATCCGAGGGGGTTGCAGAAGTTGCATTCCAGCAGGGAGAGTTGGTGTAAGGGCTTATCACGGGGAAGGTGGAGGTGCTGGTTTCTTCGATGCCGTTGATGAGGGAGGGAACTGTGATAGATGGAGGAGCAGCGCTTGCAGTTTTGCGGGTGGCAGTAGGTGTGATGTCGTCGGCTTCTTCTTGGTTATCTTCTTCCATGGCGGTTGAGGAGATATCAATGCGAAGTGGCTCATTTGTTTCAACGTGGGCAGCGACCTCCAGGCCCGGAATAGCACCTTCCTCGTTGCTGGCCATGATTGCAGGTGTAGGAGTCGCAACTTGCCGGGCCAATTTCTGCTCTTGTTGTCTTTTGCGTGTTGCTGCCAACAATACGTGATGGCAGGTTTGATTCAGCCCTTCTAGTCAACTCAGAGGCCGAGATTACTGCCTCCCCGGAGCTGTCTCCTGGGTGTTTTTATGGTCGTGGTAATAACAGTAGATGGAAACTTGATGTTTTCGCTTTAGTTGACCGCGTAAAGGGTCAAAACTGGGGTCTCACTCTGAGCGTCGTGCAGATCAATAGACTTGATCGAGAACTCACACGTTTGTTTCACAACAAGGCCACAATGAGGCAGGCACAATCGGGTAGCGACCTATAGTCGGTATTTACGCACTCACTCGTCAACAGTACGCTGTAGCACAAATATCGGATTCCCTGCGTACTGAATAGTTCATCACATGCACAGGTCAAGTTTGTTGTGTTTTATTTTTATTGATGATTCAAGAGCCTCGTCCGCGATTTCTTGTGGTTGTTTGTTGTCGCATCCTGGTTGTCCACGGCGACAGACCGTTTAGCCGGTAAAGTCGCCGGGGTAGTTCATACTTGGCATTTGTTATATCTCCGGGGAGAGTCTTTTGTTGCAATATAAATCAATAAGGTATACCGAGTAGTATTATCAGAATTATGTTATAGCATACGCATCCGACTTCCAGGTAAGCCGGCTGTAAGCTGAGCGTACGCCGACAGTCCAGGTGACGCGTTTTGTGACAGCACGAGTGCAGCTCGATGAGAATCCTCCAATCTGACTGCATGTTGGTTGGAATGGCATTGAGGGCATAAATCCATCCTTGGGAATATTTGCTCAAATCCCATGCCGCATCGCTGTTGTATTTCACGTACTTTCACATCCATTTATGATATGATAAGCATGCAACACAAAACCGATGGGGAAGGGGATATCTAGATTTATACCATCCGTTGTCTTGTGAGCCTGTGATACATGGCATCTATTGCTACGCTCAATACCCAGTCCTTGACTCGATCAGTTCATAATATTCGAAATCTAATTGTTAGCGCCAGAGATTAAATTAAGTGGAATAAAGTGTCTATAGCAGATTATAAATCGCACCTTCGTCCTATGTATTCGACTCCGTTTTCATTTTATAGGCGGGGCGTGGGAATAGCGATACGTACCTTCTTAGTGAGGGTGTGCGTGTAGCCGCCGTTTTGACGCCAATTATTCGTCTAAAAATAGCCGTGGACGTCACCTCGGTGCGTACTCTGGAGACGACTGTGCTGACAGCTCAGGGACCATACATCCCTATTCAATCCCCCCTAAATCACCAGTGATAAGAAGAGAATATTGTCCTCACAACGAAGCAAGACAACGTCGTTTTACACTTCCACTTCAATCTTTTCGTTCCTGCCGTAGAATCGCCATTGTTTTCGTGCGACTCGGTTCGGTTCTGCCCCTGTACCACGACCCCCCTTTACGTCTTGCATGCCGCGTAAATAATCTCTCGCGAATTATTCGTCGCCGTCGAACACGGATGACAGCCAAGAGCACGCCTTCAGCCAGCCGCGAATCTAATGTTCCAGGCTGATACGAAGAAGAGGCCACGAGCAAGGATCCTACGATCAAAGTCCGGCTGTCGCACCTGTAGGTGGGTACCATGACTAGCTCCGCCGCGCCTTCTCGTAAACCCTAAATCTAATAAAAGGATACAGGATCCGCAAAGTGAAATGCGATGAGAGGCATCCCGCGTGCGGAAAATGCGCGTCGACGGGGCGGACCTGCGAGTGGTTCACACCCGAGTCGCCAGTCATTCCGGAAACTTCAATAGAGCGGCGCCGCATCCTGCCTCTCGCCGACGCCACCATCCTCGAGCGCCGGTCGTTTGACTTCTTCTCCTCGCGCACAGTGCGCGATCTAGCATGGCTCTTTGACTCGGATCTCTGGGAGTTTACCATCCTGCAGCTGAGCCAGTCGGAGAAAGCATTGCGCCATGCCGCGGTGGCCTTGAGTTCGCTGCAGGAGGCGGAGGAGACGTATGGCATGCCGATATCCAAGGACCGCGCTGGGGACGTGGGACATCGGTTTGCAGCGCGGCATTACAATCTCGCGATTCATTATTTGAGCGAGGGCATGTCTGCAGGTGCTGAGAATGCAAGAGTGACCACGCTCATCACGTGCCTGGTGTTCATACACATCGAGCTTCTACGGGGACGCTACGCAGAAAGTCTGACGCACCTCCGAAGCGGACTACAAATCTTGGAAGTTGGAAAAGACGAGATCTCAGGGAATAATGACCCGCTAGAAGATGAGATACGAAAGGCCTTTCAAAAGCTCGACCTCCAATCTGCGCATTTTGGTGAACCGACACCACGTCCACGTCTGGTCCTCTCTGAGGCCAAACCCACAACGCCCGAATCCCCCAGCTCGCCCATGTTTAAGAATCTCCCTGAAGCAAAGGATCAATGTGACCTTCTCATGAGCAAAAACTTCCACTTCATCGCATCCTGCGGAGAATACACCGCCCAGGAGCGGGTTCAGTTCGAGCAACAGCTGGTAGCGAGGCAGGCCGAGCTTACCGACTTACACCATATATTTCTACAAACACTCTTCAACCTCACGAATACAAACGTTGAGTTATCCCCGAAAGATCGACGCGGGGTCATGATGCTCCGTGCGCACATGATCGCATCCTCCATCCACCTCGCCGCCTGCCTCGCCCCCAACTCTGACGTTCTGTTCGAACAACACCTCGCGGGTTTCAAAGACGTCGTCGCACTCGCCGAGTCTCTGATTTCCGAGTTCTCCAGCCCTACTTCCAGCCCGAATTCGCCAGGCTGCAAGATAGTCTCGAAAGAGCGCATGCCGACATTCTTGACCGACTGGGGCGTCGTCCTCCCGCTGTACTTTGTCGCTATTAAATGTCGCGACTCGCCCACTCGACATGCTGCGCTGAATGCTCTAGACTCGTGGCGACATCGCGAGGGGTTCTGGGATAGCGCGTTGGCGCATAAGATCGCGTCGCAAGTTGTGAAGATGGAGGAGGAGGGGATTCTGGGGAGCGGTGCTGTAAAAATATATGATGTCGAAGACGGCGATATGGGGAGCGAGCCCAGGTCGTATCTTGGCACAGCAACTCGTGCCAGCGGTTCGGTGAGGAAGAAAGCTGTGGTTGTTCCGGAATCTGTGGTGGGGGATGAGCTGCCGGGACAGGTGCGGATTAGAAATACGTTTGTGGAGATCAGCGAGGATCAGCAGCATATCACGGTGAGGCTGACGCGGAAGCTGTTGCGTGGTGGGGGGGATGGAATACAGCCTGATACGGCACAGGGCGATGAGGAAGGATGGGTCACGGAAAACTACCAGCTGAAGTTGTGAGGGAATAGGTTTGTAATGACCAGTCCTACGGGGGGTAATATGATGTTAGTATATTAGAACTTGAACATAGAAACAAGGCGGAACTACAGTACGCATATAACACTGATTAAAATAAGACGCCGAGATTTGCAACGGCTTAGGTATTCTGTTCTTTGATTTTGTTCTCTATGCTTTGGCCTCTTCGCAACATCTCATATATATGCAGTTCGGTGAGGCACTGGGTTCAGATAATTAGTGAGTGTCTTCAAAGATATAGCGTACGCAATTTACTGAACAACTTTATCCCACTTCTCTGAAGATCTTCCCCAAAACCCTCCGTGCGGTACATCACATAAGGGTAAAATAGTGCGAACCGGCATCTTATACTTACCAAGATAGGCAGGTCGGGATAAACTATTCGCAAGTATTCAGATCATCAAGATCTCAAGTTGTTGGTGGGGTTCGATTGTGGGGATCCAATCACCTATAATTTAAGGTTTCCCCGCCGAATTGGGCCCACGTTGTGAAACTCGGCCGAATTTCCCCTTTCCAGACTTTGGCGTTACATAAACACTCCATGCTATCGACGCTATTCTATCCTACACCTTGCCACATTGTTACAATTGTAACAAATGAACGTATTTATCATCGTGATTTGTTAGAATCTCTTGCGCTAAACACTTAATGGTTGCAAAATTGCACATTGGTGACAAGCGCTGAGCTACGGCCGTAGCTGCCAGCTGTTGTATCGTCGTTGGGCGCAATTCAGACAACGCATAAGCTGACCTGATGCTCATCTCTTCTAATATCAGGGGGGTGTCTAGAATCCCGTTATGGCGTCGTTCGCTATGCATTAACCCGCCATTTGCTCGGCTGTCTTCCACAGCAAGCCCCCAAGCCAAGATTGAGGAAGAGAAATTACCGGATTACAATGCTGCCGACTATTTCCCGGTCAACATTGGCGAAGTCTTCCATTCCAGGTACCAAGTCCTAGGAAAGCTAGGGTTTGGTAGCAACTCTACTGTGTGGCTATCACGAGATCTACAGCAAGTACATTGATTGCTCTGAGTATTGGACCCGCTAACCTCTCCAGACAAAGCACATATGTTACTCTAAAGGCTTATACACGTGAAATAGCACAAGATGAAAATCGAGAGATTAGCATTTACAAAAAATTCGAGCAGCTTGATAGCTTGCATCCAGGCCGGCAATATGTTCGGACAATGCTGGACTCATTCGCGGTTCAAGGCCCTCAGGGGTACCATCAATGCCTCGTGCATCGTCCTTTATGGCAGAGCATGTTCAGTCTTCAGTATCAAAGTCCCCAGCATCGATTTAGTGAGCCGTTGCTTCGCGCTCTGTTGCTGCATCTGTTTGTAGCTTTGGACTATGTTCACAGTTCTTGTCATCTGGTTCACACAGGTGGGTCTGGTTCATATTTGTTGCCTTTAACAATACATGTCTGACAGACATGTAGATATCAAAGCAAGTAATATTTTATCGGAGATTGAAGATCAATCCATACTTGCAGAATTTGAAGTCGCCGAGTCCAACGCTCCGAGTGTAAACGCCATTAGACATGATCGCACCATCTATACCTCCCGGAAGCTTGGTCTTCCAAAGACATTCGGACCACCAGTTCTCTGTGACTTTGGAGCAGCACGGTTTGGGGACGAATTGAATAATGATGATATACAACCTGAGGTATACCGTGCACCCGAGGTCATTCTAGAGATGAATTGGAGCTATCCAGTAGATATCTAGAATGTTGGTGTGACGGTATATTCCGAAACCCGATTCTCGCGGAGAAATTGGCGCTGACGCCGAATAGATTTGGGACGTTTTCCAAGACAAACACCTGTTCGATGGGCGTGATCCAATGGGCAAATACTCAAATCGCTATCACCTCGCGGAGATGGTAGCATACATGGGTCCACCACCACTAGAGTTCCTTCGGGGTAGCGAAGAGAGTTGGAGCTATTTCGACAAGCATGGTTCGCGCTTGGCTCACCCGAGTTTGACCCACACTGAAGATGCACGTAACTAACATTGTCGCATAGGGAATTTATTGAACCCCCCTGATATTTCAGCCGCGCTGTCACTCGAAAGTAGCGAAGAGAATCTCCAGGGTCGCAGAAAAGAGCTATTTCTCCAATTCATGCGGAAGATGCTGCAGTGGGTACCGGAGGATAGGCAGAGTGCCGCGGAACTCTTGCATGACCCGTGGCTGAATGACGAAATGGACTGAAAGTGTTCGCCGCCGGCTACCTAGTAAGTGAGCCTTGGTGATGGTGCTTATCGATGGTGGTTTGTTTTTATGATAGTCCCACCTCAGAGCAAAAGGTACACCTTCGGGTCAAGTATGTCCATTTCTACCACGGAGATGCGAATTCCAAGCACTATCGGCAGGGGGGGGGGGCGGGGCGGGNATGAATACAGGAAAATTGCAAGGGATAAGAATTGTCCTCTCTGTAACTTTTACTCGTCAGCCTCAACTATGCATGAAGCTTTGCTCGGGTGAATAAAAATGCGAGGGGATGCTTGGCTTTAACTTGGACCAGATTCCAATAGCTGAACTTCAAATCACCCGTAAAACTCCCCGCAAACCTCAGTCATGCTGGCAGTTTTATTGCCCCACCCGCCCCCACCCACAATTAAGCGCTGTTAAATACCTGAGATGGGCCGCGTGGACTGGTAGCTCGAGTAGCTTGCAGTGACTGCGCTGATCGGATTGCCGGCTGGGGAACCCCAACACCCCCAATCTGTAGCTTTCCCCAGGCGGGTCTCCAGGTTGTGGAGAAAGTAGTGGTGCTGTAAGAATAGTGGGGGTGATGAGGAAGAACGTGGCAAAGTGGAGTAGCATGTGAGCATGTGGCTATAACACGGCTATTAACCAACAATAGCACGGGTTAGCGAACAGTATACCTGACGCTGGTGGTTGAGGGATTCCAGGGAGACCATAATAGGCAGAAGACATAAAATCTCATACTCCTTTGGGTAGTTGGTGTGTTCATTAAAATATATTTGTGGGCATTCTCAACGAAGAACACAGCCAGGGATATCTAAAATTCGAGACACCAACATGGTGTTTGTCGCCAGGGCTTGTTTACGGGAGTTTGCCGTCCACTGACAGTAAGGGTAAGTTATTCCGCGCGATGCCCGAGGTAGTCGCGACCTGAATCGCTTTGTCCTCGCGTTCCCATGGTCCTCGTCCCGCTTCCCCCACAACAAAATTGAAGATATTGCGGGGTTGATAATCCTTCCCCGCATACGGATTAATCTAACTGGGAGTGTCGGGGTAATGCTAAACCGAAAGTCAGCTAGTACCCCAGAATCCAAATCCCTCCAACCAGCACCCTGGCCCTATCACGGACCGCCCCAGCCAAAACATGCGACAACAGGGTAATATCACGCAAATTGGGGCGATCGGGCTGGGCACCCAACAGTATAGATATAAAGGGGGTGCCATGTCTTCCCTAGAAATGTTTGCCGACGCACTTTCATCTCTCGCAGCTGTACACCACCGGCGCCAATTGCGCCAGTCGAGTTAAACCGCCACGATGACTTCCCACCAGGACGAGAAGACTGCCCATCAGGAGGACAAGAACGACCCTACCTCTGTTGTGCACCTATCAACCAAAGACGAAGAGGAATATGTCACCCCCGATGACGTCCTCAAGGGCGCCCAGCAGGCCACGAGTGAAGAACATAAAATGTCGCTGATGGAAGCCATTCGAAGATACCCCGCAGCGTGTTTCTTCTCCGCTCTCTTTTCGAGCGCGTTGATCATGGAAGGCTTTGATAAGGCCTTCATCACCGCCTTCTTCGCCTTCCCAGCATTTCAGAACAGGTACGGCGAACTCCAGTCCGATGGGACATTCCAGGTTCCGGCCGATGTACAAGCTGGGGTCAACAACGGTGTTAGCGCTGGCCAGATTATTGGCTTGGCGCTTAACAGTTATCTTGCAGACAGATTTGGCTACCGCAAGGTCATGCTGGGCTGCCTGTTCTTCATGGTGTGCTTTGTGTTCCTCCAATTCTTCGCCAACAGCATCTACATGTACCTCGGTGCTGGTATACTCCTTGGTATCCCCTGGGGAGTCTTCCAGGTTATCACTACGACATACGCCTCCGAAGTCTGCCCTAATGTGCTACGCCCTTACCTCACCAGTCTTGTCTCTATGTGCTGGAGTATCGGCTACCTGCTCGGCACCGGAGTCCTCACTGCCTTCCTCAAGATGGAGGGCCAGTGGGCGTACCGAATCCCCTTTGCGCTTCAGTGGATCCCTCCGATTCCTCTGGCCATTGGTATTTTACTCGCCCCTGAATCTCCGTGGTGGCTCGTACGACAGAATCGCGTTGCCGACGCCGAAGTAGCGCTGCGGAAACTCCGGAGTAAGGAAGTCGATGATGAGGAAATCGCGAATACCCTATCTATGATTGTCTACACTATCAAGATCGAGAACGAGATGCATACGTCCAGTGCTTACAAGGATTTATTCAAGGGTGTCAACCTCCGACGAACTGAGATTACGGTTTTTACCTATGTCATGCAAGAACTATGCGTTCCGTTGTTGTCATTCGTTGTCTACTTCCTTCAGCAAGCTGGTGTCCCTACGGGCGACGCGTTCAAATTTGGACTTGGCCAATATTCCCTGGCTGTTGTGGGAGTTTTTGTTGCATGGTTCCTTACCCCAAGGTTCGGTCGACGAACATTGATCCTGTCGGGTATCAGTTTCGTCACTGCGACTACATTCCTCGTCGGCTTTTTGGGTATCCCTAATGGCGACCCTATCACATACGGCTATGTGATCGGATCCATTCTCCTGCTCCAATACTTTGTTTTCTTCTTCACCTGTGGTCCTGTCATCTACACCGTCGTCACCGAAATTCCATCAAGCTACCTGCGATCCAAGAGCGTCGCCCTGGCGAGAGCTACCTACAACGTCAACGTCATCATCTACGGCCAGCTTATGCCCCGTACAACCCAGAAGACGTGGTGGAACTGGGGTGCTAAGTCTGGTTTCTTCTATGGTGGCATCATGTGCATTGGCATTATCTGGGGTTACTTCCGCCTGCCTGAGACGAAGGACCGGACCTTCGCTGAGATTGATATTCTCTTCAAGAACGGCGTCGGGGCTCGCGATTTCCCAAAGACCAAGGTTGATCTGGCCAACCAAACTGTTTCTGATGAAGAGTGAAGGAACTGTATGGACTTGGAAGATGTGTGTTGCAATGAGCGGTCAGGACAGGCCCGGGTGCATGGGACTTCCCAAGCCACGTTCTTAACGAGTGCTTAATCTCCCCTGTCATGGTCCTTGTACCTGAGTCCCGTTCATAGTCACATATTTTTTAGCATCACCTAGTGGTAGTTTTCTTCAATTTAACATTGCATTTAATCAAACTAATTAATTTCTTAACAATGTCAAAAAAATCCTTTTTGCGAAAGTGACTGCGGTATGCGTTACAAACGCCCAATCCATGTACCGGGGTTCTTGTTTGCCGACGATGCTGCATATCTGCAAGACTAGCTAGTCAGGAGGCCCCATAGTTACGAACACACTAAGAACCCACCAAACCCTTAAGTAGCCTGTCAACCCCATCAACAGTTCCGGCGGCAATTTAAACATTTATTTCATCCACAATGAACGCTCGGTGACGATGAGCCTACAGTTTTTCCCAGCACCCAACCCAAACAAAACCGGTGTGTTAATCGCACCGGGGGGCGGCTATGCCTACCTATCATATGAGAAGGAAGGCTCTTCGCCCGCCAAATGGTTGAATGAGCGCGGGTTTGACGCCTGGGTCCTCTCATATACTTGCGCCGATGGCGATACTCCCAGTCCCATCTACCCAGTCCCCCAGAATGAGGCTCTGGATGCTGTGAAGAAGATCCGAGCCGAGGGCCGCGTCAGCAAGCTTGGAATCTGGGGATGGTCAGCTGGTGCTCACCTGGCTGCTATAACCGCCACGACGCCCGAGACAAGCTTGGATTTCGCTGTTTTATCGTATCCTGTGATTTCTATGGAATACCCGATCACTCACCCCGGCTCGCGACAAAATCTGCTAGGCGACGAGGCTACTCTAGAATTGGTCCGGGATATGTCTGCCCAGTACCGCGTCTCTGAAGCGACGCCACCCACCTTCATCTTCCACACGTCCAACGACGGCGCAGTTCCTGTGCAGAACGCCCTGCTCTTTGCAACTGCCATGGCGGAACATCAGAGGCCCTTTAAGCTTTTTGTGCTACCAGATGGCCCGCATGGTATAGGCTTGGCGCTTGACGACCCGAAATTGACTTGGACTGCGGAACTTGATCGCTGGCTTCAGGATTTCATCGCGGCCCAATAATACCTGTCAAGATAGAAATATATTTAACGGCATGGGCGAAGTTTAGCGATTATTTGCTTCATGTTACGCCTGCAAAGTTAGACGAAACGTAGATTATCTTTATAGACATATTTATATTAGAATAGTTCATCTATCAATATGTGCATACCACTTAAATCCGAAATATGTTATAGGAAAACTGTGCGCATTGTAATTGACAACCAATGTACATCATCCCCTCATCTCAAATACTGCCTAACATTTGCTAGATTGAAGATCGCACTAACGCCATAGCGAGCAGCATTATTTGTTGAGTTCCAAGGAGCCTCCTCGCCATTTGTAGGATATTCAGGCGGTGAGGTCTTCACGATATGCCAGTCGTGCGTCCGATCATATCCATCCGTCCCGAAGAACTGGTCCCATGCATCCCTTCCGAGCTTCTCGCTCTTCTGTTCCACCGCTGCAATGGCTGTCAGAGTAGAGTGACTCTGTCTCCAGGTTGCATGATCCGGAAATTCAAATCCAAACTCTTTCCGCTGGACCTCATGGCCCCCATTATAGGCTCTGGCATAGGGTAACAATGCCTTCAGCTTGAAGTTTGCCACAGTAGAAGCATGGTCGTCGCTGGCGTAGTCAAGCAGTTCAGTGAATATTTCCGGAAACCCAAATAACATGGATAAATGCGAGATGGAATACTCTGGAGTTGGAGGAGGACATTCGCGGACTTCACCAGTCTCAGGATTCAGCAGAATGGCATTATTCCCGATACCGTGAGAAGTCCCCGCGATACCATCCAACAAGTTGACCAGAAGTTGCCTAGAGTGCATCCAGCCCTTTGTCCGCCTCTCCCACGCGGTCAGCCAGGCAGCAGCCAACGGCCCACAGTCAAGGCCTATATTGGCCATAGCAAATCCTTCTGGTGTATCTCCTTTGAGCTGCACCTTTCTATGCGAGTCTAATGTTAAAATAGCATTTTGGCAACTCTGTAGCTCCTCAATAAGATCGCCAGTGCGCTCATCGCCTGTTAGAAAGAAATAGATGCGTTTGAATAACACATGTGATATACGAAGCTGCTTCGAACTGTCACTCCAGTGTTGAACGCCGTGTCTCGTTCCAAACCCTTTGAATTTTCCCGAGTGGTAGACATCCACCTCGGAGGTATGCTGCGTCATGGCCTGGGCCATCTTGAAAACGTCTGCTCTGCCAGTGTGCAGAAAGTAGAGCCATAGCCATAAATCAGTTGAAAGCTCTGAGTTGTCCCAAGCATACCCCCCGACATCATATCTCCATGCATGCCGGTAGGAATCATAGGTATGCTGAACATCTCCATGATCCCAGAATCCATACCATCTGTGTTGCTCAACTTGTTTGTGGTAGAATTCAAATAGCGTGTCCAGATTTTTCTCGATGCCTAGCTCCTCATTTGACGGTGAGTACTCCAAAATACGATAATCAGGGGTCCAGCACCCATGGAAAACGCCAGTTGAGTGCATATACTCTAAGTTGGGAATTAACCGAGGAGCATCTCTGACTAGAGATGAAAAGGAGTGTAGCTCTTGATTGGAGGGTGTGCTTGAATATGGTTTGAGAAAGAACTGGTTTGATCTCCCAATTCCGTTTGCCGTGCCAAAACCCGGCTCGTAGTCTTCATACGTCACGTCAAGACCTTCCAGTTGCTTAGTATAGGAGTCCATTCCGAGTCCATCATGATACGGCGCAGTGTCCAAAGGTTCGGCTAACGGGGAATACAGCCACACTGTAATTGTCCCTTCATCCTTGGTCAAGTCGCCCAAGTCTAGCTGGGTTGGGTATCGTTCCCAGAAATCAGCCATACCGACAGCTAGGCCACCATGTCTAGATGAACCAACATAGGCAGTCCCGTCAGCTCTGCCACCTCCAGTAACCTTGACCCAACCGCAGCCACGTTTTGTTTGTTTCTTGATGGTGAACCCATCCGATGATAATTGCGAGAGAGAATAAGAATCCCACGATGGAATGCACGCGAGACCTCTCGCAAGATCGGTCTTCTCCCACTCTTGCCCAAGCTCGACTGTCTTGCCTGCCGTTTGATCCATTCTATTTTGAATGGTTGGCCCGAACCTCAGACCTGAGAGCCCTTGGACTTCCTCCCCAAAAACGCCCCCATCCGAACCCCCAAGGCGTACGTGCCTATTGTAAAGTTCGGTTTTTCCCAGTGGAACATGGAATCGAAGCCCCAACGACATCAAGGGTTCTTCGGATTCCAAATCGTGGACAAAAGAGTGACCAATGCTTATAGTTGAGCTATCGTGGTACAAGTAGATTCTCACGTCGAACGGAAGGTGTTGTGTACCACCAGAGACTGCAACTCCAGAAACCTTCACAAGGATTCTTGAGAATGTTTCATTTTCCACTCGGACATCCCTAACAACAGTCGTATAGTCCTTCTTGTCGATTGATGCGACAATAGTTGCGCCTGAGCATACTAATTGCCCCTCCCATGACAAGCTATCAAATAAAGAGGAACTTCCAACTGGTGAAAGCTTTAGCTCTAGCCCGAGCCTCGTTGTTATTTTGTTGCCAGATGACAAAGGCTTTTCTTCAGGCCTGTCGGCTCCCTTGACGGTATAAGTATCGCTGTATCCAATGTTTCCACTGACGGAATGTGCTGTCCACTTGAGCGAGCCATCAGGCCAAAATGCAATCTCGCGACAGTCTAACGGATACGCTTGGCTGCCGTCCTCAATCACGAAAGTCTGCCCTGATTGATATAGACCTTTTGCCCAAGGCATTCCAAAGGAGACGCCATGAGAGAGTGCTTCTCTCCTTCCTCCCGGCTTTAACCACTGGAGCTTTCCAGCTGACATCATGCGATTGAGCAATTTTTCGTGGTACAGTATCAAAGGGGCTAAAATGTTTCGATGGCAAGATATTTTGCATTCTTAGGAGATTTTAGCCCCAGTAAAGTAAATTATAGTAAGTGAAGAACGCTGAGCACGACACCGAGATAAGTGGCAGCTGCGGCGCATTATTCGCCGAGATTAACAATCTGCCCCGCATCCACCCCTCATTCACGCGGCATCCTCACTTCCGCCCCGCACTTAGTCCCCCGTATTCGTTTGTGCTTCCGATTCGTGCCCATCACCGCCCTCATGCTTTATTAAAAACATGTTCTGGGTCCCTGGGACAAACATGTTCCACCAAGGTAACGAGAGAGATCTTACTCTTGTACGTTATTAGCGCAGATCGAGGCAGTTATTCAGGGGGACATAGTGTTATCTCATGACCAACACTAAAACTACATATTTTTGCAAGTTGACATAGACGCACGAGGCAGCACGCTCAACGCAGGGGTTTGCGTTTTATAATAGGACTTAATAGGGCGAGGAAATGAGAACAGAGGATGGATTTTCATATAGTTCTATTCATTTCCGGCATGCTCTAAAATTGAACTAATCCTTTGACCTGCACCGCCTGCCCAGTGCGAATCGACTGGTTGGCGGCTATTCCTGTAAGAATCGACATGGCTCCATCGATATGCGATGCAGCGCGGTTAAATCTGTCAGGGGCAGGTTGACCAAAGAGATCGTTGAGTAGGACTGGATCGCCACCACCATGGCCCCCCTGCCCCTGGTCAATTGACACCTTGTACGACTCTCCAAATAGAGGATGCACCGTGATGTCGATATCATCCACAGCGCCTTCCAAATTCCTATCACCACCTCCATTTACGTATGATTTCTCTATCACGTTCACCTCGAGGCGGCCCTTGCTACCGTTGAAGCAAGCCCTAAACCCTTCCAATGGGGAATACGCAACCAGGTTATAGGTGAGCATAGCACCAGATTGGTATTTCACAATCACACCCATGGTGTCTTCGATATTAATGCCGTCCCCAAACACACTTTGATCACGATAATAGCCATCTTCTTTCTCCGCATCCAAGTATAGCGACTTTAGTTCCGGGTGATCCTCCATGTGCAGCGCAAATGGATCATCCTTGGCTGCTTCGCTACCATGGGCCCTGGAGTAAAACTTCTGCTCGCCGCGCTTCTCTGCATTCTCTTTTCCGTAGAAGTTCAACTCCCCCAAGGCGAAAACCGTATTTGGGTGGCTCCCCAGCCAGAAGTTTACCAAATCAAAGTGATGCGTAGACTTGTGTACGAGCAAGCCTCCACTATTCCGCTTATCCCGATGCCAGCGACGAAAGTAATCGGCACCATGCTGGGTGTTCAGTAACCATTCGAAGTGAACCGAAAACACCTGGCCGATGGTATTATCGGCGAGCAGTTCGCGGATCTTGGTGTTGTGTGGTGCGTACCGATAGTTAAAAGTCACCCGCAATTTCCGGCCAGTACGCTTCACAGCATCGAGGATTTCCTGGCAATGCGTTTCATCGGTCGTCATGGGCTTTTCGCTAATAACGTCGCAGCCAAGTTCCATTGCCCGAATGATATATCCATGGTGAGTACGGTCGATGGTTGTGACGATAACTTGGTCTGGTTTGGTTTCTTCGATCATGCGATCAAAGTCGGCCGCCTTGTACGTTGGGACCTTCTCTCCCGTGATTTTCTCAATTTTATCATTGGCAACATCCATGCGGGTTTGGTTTGTGTCGCAAAAGGCAACCAGCGCCGCTGCACTGCTGAAATCCCGAGCAATAGCAGTGTAGAAGAAGCTGGCACGGCTGCCAGTGCCAACCTGGGCATATCTTGTTGGTCCCATTGGATAGAATAACTCTTATATGGTATGCAGTTAATTACTGAACTTAATTGCTGAACTCGAAAGAAAAACCCCCAGTAAGAAAGAGCTCCTGGTTAATATTGATTTTCCGAAGAGGCGTATATACATACCGTGACCGACCAAGTCCTCGGAATCCGCCAAGACTTGCTTCGGTTGACATTAACCCATGGACGCAATTACCCCAGCAAATAGGGTCTTGGGCGAGATTGTTCAAAAAAAGATATTCCGCGAATCAAATGGCTTTAATCCCAATGATACCTTCTGGGCAACACCAAGCCAAATACGGCAATTATGCGAAGCTACCTCGGAATGTGATATATAAAACAATTACTTCCAAGTGACGTCTATATAAATAATGCAGTTACTAGACCACTTTATTTTACTTATACTCATAGTTTTTTTTTCAAAGTGCCAGTAGCGACGAACCAACTAACTCCTCGAACCTGCCAGGTTTCCTGCCCGGAGGGCATGGTAGCCATTTAGCTCTAGGGTGGTGAGCTTGGCTGGGTCGTCGGGGTATACCTTACTGAGGTTCCAGTATCATATTACCTACCTTATAACAGATTATATGTCTTGCACAACCTCTATCTAACACCTTCGATCTGTGGTTGGGATTTAAAAGGGCTGTATCAATACTAAAAATAGTGGAAAACAACAGTTGTATATAGTGTTGGCTACAAGTAACGTCACACAATTATCTGCGATACTGCGAGCGCCAAAATGTAGACATGTTCTCATGGCACAAGCAAACTACCTATCTATGATACCACATGGATTTCGAAAGTGCGACCCGTAGGCCCGCAGTCTTGTGATGATAAAACAGATCAGCCCTGGGCAATACCTCATAGGTTGCCGGTACTGGTAACACGTCCTTTTCCTACGTCTCGGCGCTCCCAGCAAGTCCGGCGGTCGTTCCCACAGCGCCGTTGGCAATATCCCCAGCAACTGCGGTGACGGTTCCCACGGCCTCAGCTGTGCTCCCAGCAATTCCGGCGGCGGTTCCTACAGCGTCCGGAGAAAAGACCCCAGCACCTCCGAAGGGCCTGTTGCCATTTTGAGGATTTGGAAGCGGCGCTGTGAGAATGGCGGGGATGATGAGGAGCACAATAGCGACGTGGAGTTGCATGTTTCTGTGGTGGGCTGTTAGAAATGAAGAGTGTGGGGGTTTGTAAGTCTCACGATTGCTTGAAGGCCTCAACGGAGATGATAATAAAATAATATTTCAAATCTTAGTAGTTCTTTAGTAGTTGAAGGTGTTGATGAGGGTCGTTAATTTGTTCTCTGTTGGCTGGGTACTAGTGGTGCTTTTATACACAGTCTGGATTTTGTGTGACATACTGCAAACATACTCTTTCACTATACTCCACAGACGTAATAGCTGAGAATCATTAATCTTAGTGAAAGCAAGACAGAAGCTGACATATTGGGACATTATGACACAACACTTCCTACCTTAGCAACAGGTAGACACAGTTTAAGACATATAGATACTAGTTGGGCAGAACCCATCCATGCTGGCACCAGGAATTCAGTCCCAACAAGCGTGATAGCAATATCCTAAAGCGGTTCACCAACAACAGGCACATTACCGACAATGGTGATTAAGGTGCTGATCACTGGTGTTTTCAATGGACCGTCGCCAGCTTGAGGGGTTGGGAGTGACGCTGCAAGAATAATGGGGGTGAGGGTGATGAGGAAAATCGTGGGAAGGCGGAATTGCCTATTTCTGCGATACAGTACAATCGCCCATGCTACTAGCGTGGGAGATTGTGGAGCTTACATACGTGGAGAGTACTCACGGCAGGTTGATGATGGTGGTTAACTATAGCTCGCGGTAGTGATTTTAGGTAGTTGCAAGTAGTCAAGGAGAGTAGTCGATCTGTTTTACTGGGTGTGTTGGTAGCTATGTGCTACTCATTTACACAATCAGGGTGGCCCTTGAGCTTAAATCGGGGAACTACTGTCTCGAGACATATTGAATAGCGTCTCCCTGGTGAGGTATCACAATTATTGGTAAAAACTAGCAGAACCCGCGATTGGGCTATACAGGCTGATTTATGACCGATAGGACAGGATGATAGTTCTCAGTCCCAAGGTTGCCCTCGCCAAGCAAAGTTCAGCTGTGTCTCACCCATAAACCTCCGGCGTTCGTCGGGGTCACCACGCATTGTGCCCCTGGGTAGGATGACAGGCCCTTTTCGGCGCTTGCCAATGAGACTACTGGCGGATGGCGTCAATGCGCGTCGTGTCTCGGGCAGTAACAGTATTATAAGACATATTGATATCAAGGCTGTGTGATAGTTGGCATATGCTACGACTATTGAATCAGTACGCAACGCCACACTGTCCAGAAAAGGATTCTTCCGAGCTCATTTCCAGCCCAAAACTCCTCTCCCATCGTCCAATAATCCCAAAGTAAGCATCAAGCTATACCGATACAAATGGTGTCATTGGCAGGGCTATCCGTAACTCTATCCATCTAAGACATGCATTCCGTTCTGCAACCATGAAGCTTTATTATGGGGGGAATTCAGGGACAGCCTGCAGAGTGTAGGAAGGAGACCCCAGATCATGCAAGCTCAGGGATTCTCTGCAGGTGCTGCCGCCCGGGCTTTCATCATCTCAGTGTATCCTTTTTTCCTTCTGGCGAATCCAAACGCCTTGGAAATACGAAAACATTAACGGGCGATCGTCGTCCGGGAAAAGGTGTCCCATACGGGTCACATGAATAGTCATGTTGCACTCTCTCAATAACGGGCCTGACTTCCTCAACATATCGTCCATCGGGACCGTAAGGTTCTGCTCGAGTACTTCGGTTATGTTCCCATATACCGCCCCGGGTTCACGAAGAACGATGGCGCCTATCGATAGATAGAGCTTTCTGAGCTGCGGAAGTGTGGCGAGTAAGTCTTTCAGATGGCCATATAATGGTCTGCTTTGGGCTTCCGAGATGCTTTTCTTTAGCATACTGAGCCTATAGGATACGTAGCGAAACTCGACAGACGTGATGCTACGGAGTCTCTGTGGGAGAATCATCTTGGGTAGACGCTGAATTATGTCACTGCGGATATGCATTGTATTTCGTGCATATAAAATGTCAATGGACTCGGCATAGCTAGAGAGAAGAGAACCAAGAAGACAGTTAGTGCTGTTATCACTCGGGAACATAGTTTGGGGTCCCTAGATCACATGTGCTGCGCAGTGTCGTGTGGGTGAGTTTGTAAAAAATGAAAATATTGCACTCACGCCTGTCGGCAAGACATCAACCAGCCCATTATACCAATATCGCAGCTTCTAAATCCATCAACCCAACACTTGCACCACTGTGAATAGGGCCGCAACCCATCGTGTGATGTCCTCGTAGAGTCTACCACGGAGCACACGTGGCACCTCAGCCGTTCCTTCACCAGGGCAACGCGCTGGAGGCGTTTAGATTGTGTCGGTATGTATTCGATAGGCTCAACCACCACATGTAATGTATAACCAGCAAATGCATGTGTTAAAATAATGCGGCGTATCTCAAAGGGCAGTTTCTGGAAGAAGGGGCTTTTGGCAGTAGCGGCTGCTGCAGATATGAGAAGGGACTCTCTCGAGGCTGAGGGCGTGAGTTGGTGAGGCGGTTCGTCTTCCACTGCTCGCCTTTTGACGGTTTTCTCCTGAATCCACTCTAAAAGCCTGTTAGCCACCTTGCCAATCCGCAACCGCACCCATAGTAGACTCAATTATATTGTGTATACTATAGTTAACAGACAAGAAGGTCGGAACGAGGCAGCTGTTCAAAAACCCATCACGTGCGAGTCACGAGGTATGGCGGAGGATTGCAGCTATTTCGGTCAGGATTCTGCCCGACTTTCGCGCTGACCGCCTTTAATCTGCCTATACTTATCTGAGTGGCAGGCTACGAAGTGACAAGGGCGTCATTTATGTGTCAAAGCCAAGCCTAGCCCAATCAGTCACGACGTCCAATGTCCAACGTTCGACATCCAACGTCCAGACTCATTCCTCTCACCTCTCTCCCATCAACCTCAATAACTTCACATACTCACATCTCTGTCCCATTACTCTCTCTCGCCCCACTCCCGCGTGAATATTCTCATATCCAGGGCCTCTATAGATGCCGCCAGCCTCGTTGACCGCAGTATGATCTTTATCTAGTCGGAGTGGGCTGTTCAAATACGGACCGCGTGCACGCTCATTCTATTCTACGCCTTTCTCCGCGGTGGAGGTAGACTTGATCCATATGGAGCTGTGACCCACGGCTGTGAATATACTCATTGCACTGTCTGCCGTGCCCATCTCGTGCCCATCCTCACTCCGGCGCCATATAACGAAGTCGACGTCAAAACCCCAATATCAACTCACTGCGCCAAGGAAAAAACTATGGTAAGGCTAGGCATTTTACACCCCCCATTGCTTCATAATACATTTATTTGAAAGCCAGCTAACAATTGCCAGGGCTGCTGCGCCTCCCGCGCCGCGGGGACATACCCCGCCTCCCCCTCACCGCAGCCGAACTCCTCTCGAGCAGCCATAAACCCCACTCCGTCCAACACAGCCTTACCCCGCCCCTCAACAACGCACACGACGGCCTCCCACCACCGCCCCTTAAACGAGCGCTTCAACGTTCCCCTGCGCACGCATGCCTGGACGGCGAGGAAGTCAAAGCCCTGGACCCGCACCAAGCTAGACCGCGAGCGCATCGCCTTCTTCGACACGCGCGTGACCGGCCGGCCGGAGATCTGGGGCGCCATCCGAGCAGCCGTGGGGGAACTGCATGCGGAAGCTAAGAATGGTGGGGAGGGCGGGGGGACAGTGACGGCGCAGACGATTATTGATGCTGCGGGCGCGACGCTGCCGACTGGCGATCTGGCGGATGGGGTCTACGATGCGCTAGGGGCGTACTATGGAATCCCAGAGTGGGTGGTGTGTGACCCGGTCAATGTGACGGAAGAGGGAGAGGCACCAGAGGTGGAGGATGAGGATGATAGTAAGGGGAAGGTGGTGGTGACGGAGCGAGAGACGGTTAAAGTCACGACACGGCTGAGCGAGCGTGGTGGGATTGACGTGCGGGTTCGCATTGGCCGTGGAGAGACCGTGAAGACCCTGGCACGCATGGTGGCGGAAGAAAGTGATGTACGTTTTCCCTGTTGCTGCTTCCTCTGTCCCCAGCCCCCATAGTGGGTAGCAGCGCAAAGAAGAAATACTAACAGCTCTGCAGCTATCACCACAGAAACACCTCAAGATTGCATATCTAGGCAAGATCCTGCGTGAGAATGATACCCTAGCCGCGCAGGGCTGGAGGGAAGGGCATGTGCTTAATGGGCTTGTCTTTGGCTGAGCCACGCGCCCGCCTCGCACAAGGATCCTTCTCGCACCAAAGCACAGCTTTAGCTTTGGCGAGACTAATACGTTCTGCGGGGTGATTACAGCGATGGGATGATAGGGTGGTAGGAGAGAGTACATGAATGGTGCAAGGGACGTGCTTTGATTTGATACCCCTGGTTTCTAGCGAGGTCCAGTATTCGGGCAGTGGAACGCGTTTCTAGCGCTGCGAGATTTATGTTTACTTAGCGATTTGTGGGATGGGATCTGTTTTGGAGTGCCGCGATGATGAGGTGAAGCACACATCTTGTGTAGTATCCCGTACTTAATAACCTTTCATTACAGCATAATATGACTATATAACTGCCGATATACACACATGTGTCACCCGTATACTCCGAGGATGACGTTCACTAGATACCAATCAATTCATGTAGATGGCAACTTGACTATATAAAAGGGTGGTCGCAAGGACAACCACGCCTAACTAAATACTTGAACAGAAGAATGCTATGCCCGAGAATTTACAAGCACTGCGAGTACCACTGATTTACAGTCGTGCAAGTTCCGGAAACACAGCAAGTAGCGCCGGTCCACCCCGTTCCAGCACATTGTCCGTACAGGGCAGCGCACTGATTCACGAGTTAGCAAGGACAGCCACGAAAATCTCAAGAATAAACTTACGTTGCCAGTGCCAGGAGTGGTGGTCTCGGTAGGGGGGTCAGTAGGCGTGGTGCCACTGCCCGCCGATCCAACTGTGATGTCGGCCGAGCCACTGCTGTGGTAGCCCTCGGAGGCAACGATCTGGTAGTTGTGTTCCGTCCCCAGGTTCATGCCAAAGGAAGCCCATGCGTTGAAGTGAGCAGCAACATCGACGGATCCGCTGGTGCGGTGGTCCTGGCGGACGGACCAGAACTGCTGGAAGGTCGACGTACCGTCGATGGAGGCCTGGTTGGTGCGGGTCGTCTGGAAGATATTGTATGTGCTTCCGTCGACGGTGGTCGTGCCCTTGAGGACCGCCGCGGATGAGGGGTCGTACGTACCGAAGCTCTCGACGATGTAGTACTCGATGAGGGGGCTTCGGGTCCAGCCGTAGATGGAGAGGTAGCCGTTGCCGTTGGGGGTGAAGGTTCCCGAGTAGGTGATTGTCCTGGGCTATTAGTTAGGTCTAATCGTAACGTGGGAAGTGCAGACTTACTGTGCACTTCCTGGGTTCCACCCCTTTCCTGCGACGAAGTTGCCCTCGCCGCTCCAGGTCACGGCGTACTCGCCGCCGGCTTTGTTGGTGTACGTTGCCTCGCCTTGATCATCGCTCCAGAAGGAGTAGTAGTAACCGTCGTGCACACCAGTCTGGTTCGTACGCTTCTTAAGGCGGGGGTTGGGGCTGGTTTGCTCTTCGGCGAAGACGCAAGAAACGGCGGATGCAGCAACGAGGAGGTAGGTAAAGGAGACCATTTTTTCAGGAGGATAAGGGCGAAGAGTTCTTAGTAGTCTACTGGCTCTTGTTATCAATGGTCCTTGGCGAAGGTGTCCTGCCTTTATACACTCCTAAGAACGGGTTCCGGATGAAGGTGCCAACTGCCACGCCAATGAACGGGGTCCGGTAGGTTCAATCATCATTTAGGCAGTTTTCCGATAAGTCTACGAGGAGCTGTATATATTTTGGGGTAATGGCGGCTTATTTCAATTTAGGGATATAGGACTGTAGTCGCATGGCCGGATATTGCATTTAGTGCTTGTATTGAGTTCAGCGGGGTGAGTTCGACGGGGACCATTAGCACAATCGGATTGCTATGGGATCAGCAGGATCATCGCTCTATGCTTCATCGATCGTCAACTCTATTCTTTGGCGATGCTGGGAGCTTTGATGGGCTTTGATAATCTCCGCCCCCAGACCTGATCCCCGCCGTTTCTACCGCCGGCTGATTGCGTGGTGCATGGGAGCCCATCCATTTAGGCTACAGGGATTATCCATAGAGACAATGGAAGAGCTCGTGAACTATTCCGGTCGAATGTGTCGATTGTTCGGCATTTGTCCGGGGCTTGTTGATGTAACGGTGGGGATGGGAGGTGAGGTTCGCAAGCTGTGATGTTTTGCATCTGGTCTGCGAATATATTTACGGCCGGCCAACTTGTGGAAGCTCATATGGGGCGGCGTCGCCTAAACTTACTTCGTATGGGGTCTTAATCATGAGATATATTAAACAGCGGGGCGGTATACGCAATGTCTCGTTCCAAATATATGATATTTTAAGGCTAATAGCAGTTAGTTTCGTGGAGATTAGTGGCGGGGAGGGAGGGGGAACATACACAAGCTTTACGGGGGATCATAAGCTTTACTTGGCTGAGTCCATCCTACAGCGGATATCAAACAGCCTAAAATCACACATTCACACTCAATAAATACGCATTTGAGGTGGCCGAATCTCCCATTAACTAGACCCTGACAGAGGGGTCAAGCTCGATACATCCGCTAGGGACGCATCCCGCACTCATCATCAAGACCAGCGCATAGCCCTCCCAAAGCAGCCCATGCATTCCAACAGTAACGCAAGAAAAAGCGGCACGAAGAGGTCGTGCCAGCCTAGTGGTGGATCGTTAGCCCGCCCCCTCGCAAACCGTCCGCCGCCAACGCCTCAAGCGCAGAAGCAAATCCGGCCCAGGGCGGGTGTAAAGCAAACGCAAAATCCTTTCCGTGTCCAACAGAGCAAGGGGGTATTAAGAAATGAGGGGAAAATCAACGATTATGGTGATATTTTTTTTTTCGGTGAGCAGTGTTTCGTTTTTTTTTTTCATCATGATCAGGCGGCCAAACCTCGCGGGGGAAGTGGAGTTTGTTTGTGCTTGGGGAAGACGCAAAAATCTCCGAATTGGTACCCAGTCTGATGGAGATGCGAAGAGTAAAAAAATATCGTGTCGGTCCTCGTGATGCAATTTCGACCGCGAAAGCTGTGCATCTACCGCTGCGTACTCTGCATTAACCGCTATTAGATGGTCTTGGGAGACCGGGAGTTCCTGCGGCAGAAGTCAGTATCAGGCTGCCTGTGCTTGTCAGTGAGTCGAGTAAGAGAAATTGGGGGCGTACCCGATATCCACAATATCATCCACGTGGTTGCAGAGCGCGACGAATAGATCAAAGAAAAGTTTTCCACCACTCTCCATTTCTGTCTGCATGGTGCCGCTCCTCTTAAATGTCTTGCGACATCTAATAATCAGGGCTAGATAATGGGCGCGGAGACGCGAGTCCGTGTCCGGCGTGTTGTCATAGGCGTACCGAGCGCTACGCAGGATGGTTCCGACCTCGATTCCGCTCTGCAGACCCTGCTTGCGAAGGGCAAGGCGCTTGAGCTCCTCGAGACCGTACTTGTCCGCGAGGCAGTAGATGACGGTATCTCTGAGGAGATACTCTCCCACGCTGGAGACGTACGTTGTGGCCTCGGCGTTTCCGCGACCACCTCCGTTTTCTGGGTTGGGTGAGCTCACTGCATCCTCGAGCTCCCAAGTGTTTCGACGCTTGTTTTGCAACGCGCGTGGGTAGTAGTCGCCCTTCTAGATGAGTTGTTAGAATCTGTCTGACATTGCATAGGGGTCCACGATGGTATAACGTACGTAAAGATACTCGAGGATACATGAGAAGATCTCGGGTTCCTCGTCGGGAAGTTCAATCCTCTTACTCTGCGCATCGAGGAACTTCCCCCGACATACCGCCGCGAAAAACGGCGATAGGCAGAGGACGTCCTCATGCGCCGCAAACAGTCGTCCTTCCTTTCCAACCATCAAGGTGATGACCGGAGAGATGAGGGGGCTACATAACGAAATGTCAGCCTTGCGCCCCGCATTTATGGCACTGGGTATACTCACGCCCCAAGTAAAGGGTTATCCTCCTCGAACGACCTCTGCAACTTCGACGACTTCGATGCATCCTTCACGTTCTTCTTCAGCCGCGAAACCTTTTCGACGCGATCGCGCGAGCGGTGCGAACGTTTGAACATGATGTCGGGCTGTGGAATGGCTTTCGGGATGGTGTGGGGTATTGTAAGGAGTGACGAAATGAGTGTGAGGGGATGGCTTGACGTGACGCACAAAAAGATTGACTGGGCCCAGGAAGAGATCTCTAGCTATTCGTAATGAACGTCCGGAGATTCTTGTATATTTGCGACCCTAAAGGTGTGGTGACGAGGAAACAAGAGACAGGCGCGCGCGGGGAAATCGACTCGATATATATGTTGGAGCATGGATGCATGGGTGAGGCTTAGCGTTCACGTGATGGTCCGGCCAGCCCAATTGAGTATAGGGGAACATGGTGGAATGTCTTGGCTATATTCGAAGTGGTAATAATAGAGCGCCTCATTTTTTGGATTTTTTGTCGTGGTGCGTCGCAATTCGTTGGCGCTGACAAGTTGCATGCGAAGATCCGACGTCCGCGGTTGGTGCCTGGATAACAAATATCGGTCCTACCAGGGCATGCGGAAGGGTTGCCAAGCGGCAACTTTCCACAAATTCCCATGCAAGCCCGACATCTCTACCCCACGAAAACTTGTTTGGTGGTACTCGGTCCAGGCTATCCCTCAGGGTTTCCTATATAAGGCCGATATAGTGCTGACGGTTTAGCAAATCACGTCTCATACGCTTTGTCGCCTCTTTTCCAGGCTTCATGTACTTCGTTTTTGGTCCGCGATGGCTCCGCGACTTGTTCGTTCAGCATCTCATACTCGTCGCATTCCCTTCTGATATTGCCCGGTCTGACGTGTAAAGCTGTTCTCACTCTGCCACCTTGATCCTGATATCCAACTTCTTCCCGTGCCCATCTTGCATCCTCTTCTTCTTCCGCCAGCCCTGCGTCTTGGGCTCCTTCACTCTCTCACCAGCCCAAAGCTCCCTCTCTCGAGCCTGTTCACACTCACACAGCGGCCTTGGGCGCCTGTGTTCCGCAACATCGCCCGGCTGCTCCTCGTGACACAGCTTCAAACAATCATCGCAGCACCTCACATCGCCCAACTCGCATGCCGGGCAAATTACAAGCACCAAATGGCATCCAGGCGACACACACTTACTCAGACGGTCCGATGGGACGCCACAACTATGACAGGTCGACACTGGCTCGGCACCAACTAATCCCGTCGAGCCTCGGGCGTCAAAGACATAGTTCCGGCCCTTAAACAGTGAGTCTTCGGCCGTTTTCCTGCCTGCGGCGATCTCGGCTTCCATCCAAGTGAGATACGCCGCAATTCCGCCTTTGAGCGTGTAAATCTTTCCCTGGTCGCGCTGCTCATCTCTGGACATGTACTCCTCCATCCACCTAACTCCCTTTTCGCACCTGATTCCTCCCGTGCAGTAAGTTAAAACTTCAGGTTTATCCTTCTGGAGGCCCGATAGCTTCTCTTCGCTCCCCATAATCTTATCCCCGTGCTCCTTCACCCACTGTGGCCACTGGCTGAACCGCCGAATGGGCGGCTTCACTGCCTCCCCGCTCGTCGGGGACACAAAATAGCCAATCCTGGATTCATAGTAGTTCCTCACATCAACTAACTTGACATTCTCATCCCGACACTTTTGGTGAAACTCGGCGGGTTCAAGTGCCTGCACTGCTTCCCACGTCGAAGGTGAATAATTGGTTACTCCCAGTGGCGTGATCTCTGCGGTCACTCTGACATTTAATATGCCCTCAAAGACACAGCGGCATCCGGGAGTCGGTTTAAAAAACTCGTCTCTATTCCTTTGCGCCTCTTCTTGCAATTCTGCGCTGGCAGAGGTATCGTAACCCAGCCCTAACCCAGAAAAGCTCCAGTGCGAGCAGGAGGCTGTGATATACCTCTGGATGTCCCGATCACCGCCTGCTACAGTAATATTAAAACCCTCTTTCGAGACTCGTACCTTGCCACTCAGACTACAAAGGTCTCCTTGTTGGCGGTGGAACTCTGCAAGTCCTTCAGGATCGGTAGTTTCTGGCAGGTACTGTTCCGGAAGCATGGGCGAATTGGCCCAGTAACGGTAGAACAAAAGGACATATCCAGGCTCTTCACAGGTGCATGTATATGATACTGCATCTGACTTTCCCGGGAGTGCATTGAGGTCTCTCATATCGATATTCGTAGAAACCAAAATAAATGTATCGCACTTGGGGATATATTGAAGGGAATGACGAAGTGAGAAAAGAGAAAATGATGGAGACGGGGAATCTTCGGGGGTGGTCTGAAGCGACCCGTCGACCAGGCTGAGGTCGCACGCGGATAAAGTCTCATTCCGTGATTTCTGTCCACATCTCCAAGCTCTACGGACACATGGTCAGCCTCGCGATACCCAGACCAGCAAAGTGGCAGCCAGAAGACGAATAAGTTACTCAATTCCGACGGTGGCCTCCTGAGAGGCTATACGCGACGCAGGGGATTGTTCTTACAGCCATCTACGCCCATATCGACGCGTCTTGAGCCTCGCGACTTTTCTGTAGCCATCCGCGCCCAATACCGAAACATCATACTCAACGCGCCAACATGTTTTCCGCATTACAAAACCCGCGGCAGGCGCTCGCGCAGATCCTCAACTTTGGCCTCATTCTCTCGACTGCGTTCATGATGTGGAAGGGACTCTCTGTGGTTGCCGACTCGCCGTCCCCGATCGTCGTAGTACTCTCTGGGTCGATGGAGCCGGCATTCCAACGTGGGGACCTACTCTTTCTCTGGAACAGGAATTACTTTCAGGAGACAAAGGTTGGCGAGATCGTGGTCTATAACGTCAGGGGGAAGGATATCCCGATCGTGCATCGTGTTGTGAGGAAGTTTGGGGAGGGGTGAGCATGTCCCTACGCGACAGCGGCGATATCGGGATGACAACTAACTGTTACATAGGGAGGGCGCAAAGCTGTTAACGAAGGGCGACAACAACAGTGCTGATGATACAGAGCTATATGCACGGGACCAGGACTTCCTGGCGAGGAAAGACATCATTGGGAGCGTCGTAGGGTACATTCCGTTTGTTGGATACGTGACGATCATGCTGAGTGAGCATCCGTGGCTAAAGACGGCGATGCTGGGGATCATGGGGCTGGTGGTCGTATTACAACGAGAATAGATGGGCAGTATGCATGTTTCTGAGGCGTCTAATCTGGTGATTTGGTGATTTTCTACAGGCAGGTGTCACGTAGGCTCCAGGGGGATCAGGTCATCTTATGAGGTATCAAAACGAGCATTCCAGTGGGTTTCATGGATCATGAAGCGCCTGGTATGTGTGTAGGATCAATAACGGCCGTCTTTTACGAGGGCCAGAGTCTACAGAAAGCTGCGCCATAACCCAAGGCTAGCTACTTGGTTCAGAGGATGTCAACACGAAGCTTGCATCCAAACGGCAGTTTTTGAAACGCGAAGTCTCACATTGCTACAGATAATACATACCCATAATGCATGCGGGCAGGGAATGAGACTCCAATATCCGCAGAGTACATATCTCGTGTGTCGTGTTCCTTTGTGTTTCGTGTGTTTCGTGTGTTTCGTGTGTTTCGTGTGTTTCTAAAATAAAAGAATGTTCTATTTATGATCTATGATCTATTTACGATCTGTTCACGATCTTGGCTTTCTTAACTTTCTTAACTTTCTTGCATTGACGTATTTAGCGGGCGGAAGGCTAAAGTCGACAGGGGGGCCAGTGGTAGCCTGACGTGGGGTCGATGACATAACAAAAACGCCTCACAGAACAACCTCCATCTGAAGAAGATCATACAAAGACATTTTAGAATAATCACACTCTCTTTAGCTGTAATAAATAGCGAGCAGCTCCCTCTTGTCTGCTTCGACCTTTGGAATATTTCCACGACCACAAGATCTTGCAATTTTTAAACCGCACATCAGATCAGCATCATCATGGCAGGCGCAGGTGGAAAGAGGATCGCAAAGGTATGCACCAGCCGATTGCAACTCACCACATACCTTTTGTCGCTGACCACCGTGCTATACAGGAGCTCAATGAAGCCACAAACCCTCCCCTCCCAGGAATCCAAGTCAGTCTCGGCGAGGATTCCAACATCCACCAGTGGAATGTCATAATCGAAGGACCCCCGCAATCTCCCTACGCCGTGAGTCCCCCCCTCTCACCCAACCACGCACTGTCCAGGAGCTAACCTTCACGTCCAGGGTGGTTCATTCAAGCTCCTCCTCGTGCTCCCGACCGAATACCCCTTCAAGCCTCCAAAGATAAACTTCAAGACGAAGATCTACCACCCGAACGTCTCGAACGATGAGCACGGCTCAATGTGCCTCGGTATGCTGAAGGGTGACCAGTGGAAGCCGTCGACTAAGATTGTGGGTGTGCTGGAGGCGGCGCTGCAGCTGCTTTCGGAGCCGGTGCCAGATGATGCTGTCGAGACGGGGATAGCGGAGCTGTATAAGAATAATCCCAAGGAGTTCGAGAAGCAGGCCAAGGAATGGACGAAGAAGTACGCAAAGTAGCGTGTGGGTTTTGTTATGGGATGGAGAGGGTTGGTGGGGGTGTTGGGGGGTTGGACGGAGGGGTTCGACGGGTGACACAGGTGCTTGAGAATGTATTATGGATGGGTTGGAGGACTGAAGCGATCCGTGAATTGCATAGAAATCACAGCAGCGGTATGTGCGAGAAGAGATGCCGCAGGATATTAGAGTCATTATCTGTGCTCCCTCGATATTGATTTTGCTACGTCTTGGTGATATCAGGGTTCCAAAGCCCGTGTCAATCACTGTTGCAGTTGTCCAGGGCAACACAGTAGGATGCCACCTTGATGCTCAGAAGGCGTGAATGATGTTTATTGGGTAATTCTCTATAAATAAATGTAAATAAAAATAATATTACTATTTTTTTCCGTCAAATCTTATTTTCGGGCCTCATTTTAAAATTCACGTGTAATTGATTGAGTGCGAACGAATTGATATGCTTAAAAAACCACCAACACGGTTACACAGGCAATGAACATCTCATGATAATTTAACGTTGCCGAATATTTCAAGCCCATCTTAAATGTAATTTAACTTTTATTAAAATATTTTCTTCATCCAATGTTGAAGTCGGGTATATTCACACTGGGTGCGTAGAAATAGCTGCCCTGTAATTGGGGATCTACAAGTCCCCGACCGCTATTCGGACCCCTGCACGGAATTATGTATCCCCTTTCACCGCCAAAGGTTCCATCTTCATTTTATGTGTTTTAGATCCGGCTCAACACATCTCAGAAGACGCCATCTACCTATGTTACCTCCTTCTTCAGTTGAGCTTTAGTATCGAGTCGATATTTCTTTTCAATTGACACATTCGTTTTTATCCACGGCCAAAACGGTTTTCCGGCTTCAAATTGATTGTTAAGAAGCCCCCCTGCAACCGCCTACAACCCCCTTTCTCGGCATCAACCTGCGACGGAACCTTGCCTCGCTGTTCCAAATTCTACACCGACTACCAGTGTTGACCGCGTCGCCCCTCGATACCTCGAGGCCCAACCCGCCTCGCACATCACGATGAGCGAACCGACGACAGATACGACGCACATGGAGCCTACACTGGAGAAGATGCAAAACCCTGGGGCACCCTCATCAGAGCAGATGCTGCCGCACGGCTCAAGCGTGAATATCGCCCGGAAGGCGAAGAAGAAAGCCGATGGCCCGCTGCAGATTTTGGCAGGCTGGCTGCTGGATAACCAGACAGGTATGTTGCGTAATTCAGTCGGCACCGATTCGGTGTTGACTTTCCCATCGTGTCTCCCATGTACCTCCTGCTATGCGACACCGACCTTTGCTGATAATTGTTTGCATGAAATAGGCTTCGCTTTTAACCTCATCGCCCTACTTTTCCTCACCCACATGTCCATGTCGAAAGCCCGACCCTATACGTCCAAGTTCTTCACGCTATCAAACTATAACCCGAACACTGGCAAATATGCTGCCGGCCACGACGACTTGTTCTTCATGACGTTCTGCATCGTGCTTTTCAGCGGTCTTCGTGCTGGTGTTATGGACTACGTCCTTGCCCCGCTAGCCAGGATGTGGGGATTGTCTAAAAAGAAGGAAGTTACCAGATTCGCTGAGCAGGGGTGGATGTTGATATACTACTCTGTGTTCTGGCCATTGGGAATGGTATGTCCCCACAGTCTCCGTGTGCGTTGCGAGTTGTGCTGCGACTGACGCTTTATAGTACATTTACTACAACTCGCCTTATTTTCTCAACATGGACGAGCTGTGGACCGACTGGCCCCAGAGAGAGCTCCACGGGCTTATGAAGGGATACATGCTTGGACAGTGGTCTTTCTGGATCCAGCAGGTTCTCGTCATTAACATTGAGGATCGCCGAAAGGATCACTGGCAAATGTTGACCCACCACTTCGTTACTATCGCCCTTATTTGCGCTTCATATGCGTACCATCAGACTCGGGTTGGGAACTTGATTCTAGTGATAATGGATGTCGTTGATTTGATTTTCCCCGTAAGTCATACGAAATCAGACGCCGTGCACCTATACTGACAAGCACAACAGCTCGCTAAATGCTTCAAATACCTCGGATACACCACCATCCCCGATATTTTATTCACGGTGTTCATCACTGTGTGGCTCATCACTCGCCACGTGTTCTTCCTCATGACCTGCTGGAGCGTTTACTCCGACTTGCCCAGATTAATAACCTCGGCCTGCTACAGTGGTACCGCGGACAACCTCCAGGGCCCACTTGCAGTACCTGACGATTGGTCTCACCTTCTTGAGCCGTTCCGCGACCCCACGGGAATTGTCTGCTTCAACGACAATATTATGCTCGGCTTCCTGTATTGCCTCCTCATCTTGCAGGTCATGATGTTAATCTGGTCCGCCTTCATTGTCCGTGTCGCCATGCGCGTGCTCCAGGGCCACAGTGCGGAGGACATCCGAAGCGATGACGATGGCGGAGAAGACGTTGATGAAGACGAGCTCGAGTTTGAAGCGGGCCACCCGCTCGAGGAGGAAGTTGGCGTCGAGGCGATCAACTTGAAGGGATGGGAGCGCCGCAACAGCGTTAAGAGGGCTGGTAGCTCCAGCGGAATTACGTTGCCTAGACACAGCGATCCGAAAGAGCTGCTCAACAGGATTGGGTGCGAGAAGCAGATCGATTGATGAACATCTTTGTTGATGGCCATCTCATACTGCGCCAAGAGATCTGGGGAGATCAGACGCAGAGACGTGAATTGGTGGATGTCACCTTTCGCGTCAGCTTCAAACGCCTGGGGATGTTTGGTGTGGCATGTTACTCCACCCGATACTGCTGTCTTGCGATACGTACTGGGCCAGGACTGTGTGCTGCCCGTTGGTCTTCATCTGACTGAAAAAGCAATTATCGGGCGCACGTGACGGCGTGTTGAGGAATCTGCGTCCAGGGGACGTCGAGAAATACAGTCGGTCATTCAATTTCGGGTAGAGTGGAAAATAGTGAACAGGGGATATCACTTTTTAATAATCAAGTTAAGAAACGGCGCAGGGAGGATGCGAGGACTCCTTATTCTCATAATGAGGGGGACCTCGATGTATATGGCGTCAGGTTACTAGGATCAGGTTCAATGGTGGCGAGGGTTTGCAATATGATAAGCTGTATATATGATCTGGAGGAATTGAAGCGTCCGGTTGTGGGTTAGAGTCATCTCGATGGAGCTTGAGCTCGAGATAGGAGGTCGCAGGCGTTCTAATTTGATACCATCCACTGCCCTGTCTATTTTTTTTTAGCTTTCAATAGACTGACGGCGAAGAGGCTCCTAATAAAGACAAACTGATAATTAGAGATCAGTGCCATGTTCAGTATTTATCAAGCAGGTCTGTAACGGTGACGAGCCTGTTGTGTTATGTTTCATCCCATCAACAATTGCTGACATAATCATCCCACTGGGCCAAATTTCACCCAAATCTCAGGGGCGCGACCCGCATTGCCATATGTGGCATAGCGTCTCAGCCTAAGCTACGGGGGTACCTTGGGGAGTAATGATAACCCCGGAAATACCGGGGGCCCGCGACCTCCGAGGTGGACCCTCCATGGTAATAATTTCGAAATCTGACATTTGGCAATTCTGACATCTTCAAAGACTGTCAGCAAATACGGAGTACATAAAAAGATCAGCTGTGTTTGTTATATAAGTCCATGGCTGCTGTCGTGTCTTTGTTTTTGTTGCATCGCGTCTAGTCTGTGCCACTTTGGCCCACGCAAGAGTCGAAGAACAGAGCCGCTGCTTATCCGAAAGGTTCCAACCCCGACTCTCCTCGATTATCTGTCCAGATTACACAGATTATAAGGCTTCATAGTCTCCGATCTCGACGGCCTCTGCCACCATATCATCTTCCGTCGGCGACAATGGCTCCATCCGAATTCTCGACGCCCCTCATGGCTTCGGTGGAGCAGGTGTCCTCACCGAAGGACAGTAAGACGACTCCGCGGCGCAAGAAAACCAGCGGGGGGGACAAGAAGACAAGCTCACGCAAGGCTGGGCCCAAGAGCATCCCCTCCTCCGACCTCTCCCCAACCTCAACACCCAACGGCAATGCGGATCAGCAGAGCAAAGAGTCGAGGTTCTTAGAACGCAGACAACCCCCTTCTTTTCTGGGTCGCTGCAAACACCTCGTCACAAAGCACACGTGGATTATTCCTCTAGTTCTCATGATCGCTTTCCTCTCAGGATATGCCTACAATCCGACCGAGTCCAATATTATCCGCCGCTTCATCTTCCTCTCCTACGAACAGGAGCCTCTCGAGGGTGCCGACCCCAACGCGCCCACACAATATGGCAAAGGTCTCTGGGATATCGCCTTTGTGTCTTTCTATACCATTGTCCTGTCCTTCACTCGCGAATTCATCATGCAAGAACTATTACGGCCTCTCGCCCGCTTCTGTGGCATCAACTCGCGCGGGAAGCAGTACCGCTTCATGGAGCAGGTGTACACAGCCATCTACTTTGCCTTCATGGGATCCGCCGGCCTATACGTCATGAAGGGGACGCCTGTGTGGTACTTCAAGACGCACGGCATGTACGAGTTCTTCCCGCACAAGACCCACGTGGCCGCTTTCAAGTTCTACTACCTGTTTGAGGCGGCGTATTGGGCGCAGCAGGCCATTGTCATGTTGCTAGGCTTGGAGAAGCCGCGCAAGGACTACTATGAGCTCGTGGCGCACCACATCATTACGCTGAGTCTTATTACCTTGAGCTACCGATTTCACTTTACGTATATCGGTCTTGCCGTGTATATTACCCATGATATTAGCGATTTCTTCCTTGCTGTAAGTTGAATTGGTCTCCTATTTATCTCCTGCGCCCTACGAGGTCTTTTGAGAGCGGTGTTAACGATGTGTCTGCAGTTATCCAAATCACTCCACTACATCGACTGCCCTTTGGTGGAATTATACTTTGGCACGTCCATAATCTCCTGGATCTACTTCCGCCACTACCAGAACCTGCGCCTTATCTACTCGCTATTCACAGAGTTCAAGACGGTCGGACCCTACGAGCTCAACTGGGAGACACAGCAGTACAAATGCACGCTCTCTTTTGTTATCACGCTGGGGCTTTTGGCCATGCTCCAGTCCATCAACATCTTCTGGCTGTACTGCCTTTTGCGCAGCGCCTACCGCTTCCTTGTGCATAACATTGTGAAGGACGACAGATCCGAGGTCGAGGAGTCGGAGTTGGAGGAGTTGGCGCGCAAGAAGGCTAGGCAGGAGCGCAAGGAGGAAGAGGAACGCAATAGGGCCGCAGAACTGCTGCTGTTGAACAGCAATGGGTCTGCTAATGGTAATGCAAAGGTGGCGGCAAAGGCCACCGGTAATGGGAGTGTATCGTCATCGAAGAAGAGGAAGAGTGCTCCCCGCCGATCTGCTGCGGCATCGCCTTGATGAGCTTAAACGACTTATGGCATAGAAGGAAACGGTTGATAAGTAACAATTAATAATGTAATATATTCATAATTCCAAACATTAAATCCTTTTATTGGAGTACAAGATGTGCACTGGACAATATTATTCGTCTGTAAGACTACAAACACCAGCTCCCCTGTTTCCTGTTTCTGATCACCTGACTTGTTAATCTGTATCCTTGCCAATGTCTCAGGGACAACATCATATTAGACACTCTAGATCAGGCCAACTTGTTGTGTCTCCCATGTCTGGTGCACAAGATAAAAGTTGTCTTCCTCCCCTCAGGCTATGCTGTCGTCGCTTCTGCGGTCTTTGCCGCAGTTCGGACGGAAATGGAAACCATTGAATTTCTCCAACCCAAACTTCGTCCGGATACCTGAATACCACAAAATCGAAGAAGAGACCCTCCCAGACTATGTTGCGTCGAGGTATTATCCAACTCGAATAGGAGAAGTCATCAAGGAGCGATACCAAGTCGTTGGGAAATTAGGGTTTGGGTCTGCATCAACTGCTTGGCTTGCACGGGACATGAAGTGAGCTTCCCTATCAAATTAACTACTCGGTTAGGGTATGCTCACGCAATATAACTATAGTGATCGTAATTATGTTATGCTTAAAATCTCTATCCAGGCTTCGTCCATGGGCCAAGGAGCAGATCACGAGCTTAAGATATACAGGCGCATGGAGCAATCCCCGAAGGGCCATCCTGGTAGTAAGGCCGTCAGAAAGTTACTTGATACATTTTACATCGATGGACCCGAAGATAAGCATCAGTGTCTTGTGCATCCCCCATTATTTGAGAGCGTTTTGACGTTCTTACGTCGCAACCCGGAAGAGCGACTGCCTTCGGTAATGATAGCAGCCACTCTTATGCGCCTGTTTTTGGCATTAGATTATCTGCATACGGAGTGCCAGATCATACATACTGGTTTGTGGCCTGATTAGTCCCCTCTACTTTCATCATTCACTTAATATTTTTTCGATAGATATAAAGGCCGATAATATCATGTTCGGCCTCACGGACGATTCGGTCTTTAGGGATCTTGAAGAGAAGGAGCTTCAACGCCCTGTTCCAAGAAAAGAGGTAGACATAGATGGGAGAATGATCTACATGTCCCAGGAACTCGGATGGTCTGACAATATAGGTTACCCAGTCTTATGCGATTTTGGTTCAGCCATGCTCGGTGACCGACCCAACTTGGAAGACATCCAACCTAATATTTATCGAAGCCCCGAAGTGATCCTAGGGGTTCCATGGACGTATAATGTGAATATATGGAACGTGGGATGCATGGTAAGACATGCAGTTTAGTCACCATGTGACGAAAATTACTAAACGTTGGCATAGATTTGGGACATATATGAAGGTGGTTCCTTGTTCACTGGCCAAGACCCTGAATTTCAAAAGTATCGGAGTCGAGCCCACCTCGCTGAGATGATAGATCTTATTGGCCACCCCCCGGCAAATTTCGTTGCCCAGGGAAAGCTACGAGACAAATTCTTTTCACCCGAAGGCAAGTCAGCAACTTTGTTAACCTACGTTCTTGTGGATTCCGTTGTCCAAATCCACTAACTATATGACATCTTAGGCGATTTCCTAACTGAAAATTTATTAACGGGCCAGGTTCCGCTTGAAGAACGGGAAACTACTCTCGAGGGACAAGAGGAGAGAGAGGCATTTTTACGCCTCATGCGAAAAATGCTGCAGTGGGAGCCCAGCAAGCGTAGCTCCGCAAAGGAGCTAGTAGAGGACGAATGGATACATAAGTATTTATAAGTATGCATCGAGGCATAGAATTTTGCGATAGCGCTGTGGATCAGCTGCTGAATAGATGCTAAATAGATCCCAAAGTCTGAAGAGGGGCTGATATGCCTTAGAATCAATATCAGTAGTTTAAATGTATAGAATCTAGCTCCTCATTTCAATTTGTTAGTAGTCAACCTAATAATTGTAGTCCTGAGTAATTGAACGCCTTGACTTGATTTTCAATTGCTGTAATAGCTGTTGTCATCTACAGTCACTCTTTAGACTTCGAGGCGGCACCATGCCGTTGTTTTATACAACCGCGTATCTCTCCTACTTTTTTATGCGGAAACTAATATAAAGCGATCTATCTGTACAAATAGAATAGTACCCCATCTTAATTTTTACATTTCAGTTTCTGTTCCCATAGGTAATGTTGCGAGGCCCCGAGGTCCTGGAATTGGAATATCGGTACTATATATCGCATTGGTAAAACTTAAATAACTATCTACGATTTTATCTAAAACAAAACTGACTCTGATCAAGTCAACCCGTCTTTACCATAAATGAGCCCCTTTATATTCCTGGCCCTATTCACCTCTGGTGAACATCAACAGTGTTGTGGCACCCCCTCCTTTCAACATCGCGCCCTCCCCAATAATTTTACGCACCTGTAGGTATGCTGCTTCAACAACATCTTGGTCTGTGCCCACCAATTCTGGATGAGCCTCGCGCCACCTTGTGACGGGGCTCACAGTGCCGAGTCCATGCCTATACATTTCCATAGAAAATTCAGCCGTGCCGCCGAAGAAATCTTTCCCATCCGAAAGAACTCCGCCACGGTCCCAGCTGAATCGCCGGAACTTGTCCTCCGGGAATGCGGTCTGGGTAGGATCTACCGTCCACGGCAGCTCTAGGCCATCGTACATGTTCTCTGTGAGAACGTTGCCTGGCTGCATATATGGCGCAATGACACGCCCAAATTCCTCTTGGATTGCGTTTACCTCGGCAGCGTGGGGCATATCAGGATCTGGAGGGAGTCAGACTGGAGTTGCTGCGAGGCTGGATGAGAAACGTACGGCAAAAGTACGACCCCTTTACCCAAAAGGCGACTGTGCCTCCCGGTCGGACAAGCTGTGCGGCTTGGTCCCAGAACTTCTTCATGTCGAACCAGTGCGCCTGTACTTGTATAAGTGAACGGCTAATATACAGTGCGCGGCCTATAGGGCCTGATAATGCTCTCATGTCTCACAGTGTTCTCAGGTTCCTATATTGCGACTACGTCTCGCAACTCAAAATGGACCTGAAAATAAAACGAGTTCAACATACCGCTGCAGACGCAGTGAGCAAGTCCACCCCTCCCAGTGGCAGACCTGGCACACTAGCCAGGTGTTCAGCTTCGCACAACTCGAACCGGATTTTCTCGCCCTGTTTAGTCTCACCAGCGCGCTCCCGCGCGACATTGATCATTTCCTGGCCAGGGTCAACCCCAACCGCGTGGTCAAATGACAGGGCAAGATCTTTCGTGGCTCTCCCTGGCCCACAGCCGATGTCTACTAGAAACTCGAAGCCGCCGCCATGGGCCGCGTGCTCCGCATATATGTGCTCATATAGCGCTGGTGAGTATGACGGGCGTGAAGCGGCATACTTTTGTGCTTGGTCCGGCTTATAGCTCCGGAAGGTTGGATCGGATGCCATTGGGGGCTGAAACGGTATTTGGCTTTGCTAAGATATAGGATATAGGGAGCACAAACGGGTTAAATAAAATCTCCGTGCGATCTCTACGCAATTGAGTCATAGATTAGGCAACAGCAATTGTTGGAAAGCAAGGTAACATCGCGGGGATTTAGATCATGTGACTGCAGTGTATGTTTACCGGGCCACTCACGATGACGGTTCTGAGGCTAATGCGTCGGATATGAGGAGAATCCTTCCTCAGGGGATAGCCGTGTTTGATTCTGTTTAACGGTTTAACCAAGTAATATGTAGTGTACCTGCGCTGTTCTGCTCCACGTCGTAGAGATATCATTGATATTAGTAGGGATTCCTACACGATTTTATGGATTAGATTGCAAAAGTTAATAATTTGCCTACCATGTTCATGATCGGTGAATCTGAGGATGTAGAGATGTAAATATTTGACACAGGGCGGCCTTTCCATATGTGGAGAGCCTTGAGGTGTGGCGCAGCACCCTGATTCCTCAGCCACAAACGAACGCCCTTTCCTTCAACTTCTTGAAAGGCGTGTGAATTTCTCCATTCCACATTTTCCAGAACTGCGATGCATCAAATATTCTGTTGACACCCTGGGTCGGACAAACAGAATGATTTCCTGGGAAGTTGTGGAAGGCACGCTTCTTATAGCAAGATACGCACCAGAAGATGGCCGCGATGAGGTTCAAAAATCCAGTCCAAATGAAACCCGCGTCGCTGCGTTTGACCTTGTACGGACACAATTCTCAACCTAAGTAATTGAACTAAATTGCTCAAGGACTCTACACTCATCGACAGTAAATCAGGAATGGTCCCCAACAGTGACCCTGATGACTGGAAGTGGTGGCAGGACAACGTCCCCCGGAAAATCAGAGATGCCCATCTGGGCGGACATCAACTCGTCATCTTCACAAACCAAGGCAACTTGACAACCCCAACCGGGGAATTAGGCCCTGGGTTGGAGTCGTTTAAGAGCAAGATAAAAGACATCACACACGCGTTATCCGTCCCATTGATCGTTTACACGGCATGCGCAAATGATATCTACAGGAAACCCCGCACCGGGATGTGGGAGGAGATGCAGAAGGCATTCGGTGGTGCTGTTGACCTCGAGAATTCGTTTTTTGTGGGTGATGCAGCAGGGAGAGAGGGGGACTACTCGGATTGTGATAGGCATTTCAGCATGAATCTGGGACTCAGGTTTTACACCCCCGACGAGTATTTTCAGGGAGTCATTGGCCAGATTTTGGGACATAGGTTCAACCCAAACTGGTCAATCACACCCGATATTGAGGTACGAATGAACAAAAACCTGACGGAAGTAGAAATGTTTAATTTGTCGAAAGCTTCCCACAGCAAATATAAACTTACATCGGCTGGAGAAAATATAATAGTTGTCCTTGTGGGACTGCCTGGTGCTGGCAAAACGACGTTCTTCAATGTCGCATTGGATTTTGGCGCCACCATACGACTGAACAGACATGAACTAGGAACCATGGAGAACTGTATGGAGAAGGCGGAGCATTACCTTAAAAGGGGGTTCGGTGTAAGTTCTCACTTACATCCTGTTGAGTGGAACCCAGGATAATTTAAAAGCTGACACTACCAGGTTGTGATAGGTATGAATTCCCTCCGAAATTGTATTTAGAATGGTGTGTCTAATTATAAATACAAGACGATTGCAACCTTGACATATCGTCAAGGGCAACCTGGATCGACATGGCAACTCGTTTCAAGGTACCGGTATTGGCCGCAGAGTTCACAACCTCATCCGACCTGTGTCTCCACAATGATAGCGTGAGGTCTTTAGGAGGGGCAAAAGTAAGTTTCTAGAAACTTGGGGTTTCGACTGACCCAGATTGACCTGAGGTGCTATAGGAAGCATCCGAAGGAAGGAAGATATTCCCAAGAACCGAATTTAGAGAACTAGAGAAACAGGTCGAGGCGCCAACAATTAAAGAAGGCTTTAGCGACGTTGTAAAGGTAGATTTTGAGGTATGTGTCTTATTCTTGCTTTTACCATCGTTTTATGACTAAGGAAGTAATCTGATAAATTCAGTGGGTTGGGACACGGACAGAGCTTGATATTTGGCGCAGGCATTGGCTTTAAATTATGAAAGCCAACATCTGTAATACTAGCTAGTAATTGCACAACCTCAAATAAAGCATGGTGTATGTGTTTATCTGGTCTGGCTTCTGTGAAAGACGGGCCTGACGAAGGAGATTCTGCATCGGTCGTACCAGGTACGACGGTAGGAGTTGGAGTTGATGTAGTGGTGTAGTCCAGCTTAACCTCGGTGTCGTCAACCCAGGCCATTATCATTGCATTTCCGATCCCATCAGGCCCGATGTCAATCGTATTGCTGCTGGATTTCGTGGAGCTCGAGATATCAAGCCTATGTGGCTCCATTAGTATTTATCTCCGTAGATAAGTCCTGCAAAATGACTTACGCGCCATACTCTTCACCCCAGTCATCCGTAATAAACCCCGATTTGATGCTCCCCGACGCAACCGAGTAGTTGACGGTATAACTCCCTTCAAAATCGACCGGAATTTCTAGCGGAATAATCATGGCAACCTTTCCATCAGAGGAATTTCCATACACCGAACCGTCCACAAAAATGCCGTTGGTGCTATTCTCCATCACAGCGCCAGAAGCAGCCCGGTCTAGGACCACGTCAGGGTTTAAACCACCAGCCCCAATCTCCCTCTTGCTCATAGGCACCTTAGAGCAGTCAATACCGCGAATCTTAACTCGAATTTTTGTTCCAGGCTTTTTGTTCTTGACAGCCTGGCCCCAGCGGTTCCCTAGTACGCTATTATCGGACTGCGGTACGCAGAGAATTGCAGCATCCGGTCCTCCCTCATGTGAAGTGGCAAAAGGAAATTCGTCGCATGACCCCTTTACCTTCTTCCCATTCACGTAATAACCAAACAGTTTTGCGCAAGGGCTGTCCCCGCAGCCGGCGAGGCGGCGGTTCCTGTTGGCGTGGGATTTTTTATCCTTCCCGATGTACGACAGGATAATCTCGTCAGGAAAAGCCAAGTTATAAGCGGCCGACTGTCGCATGCCACGACACATGTTTTCGAAGATTTCATCTAAGCCGGGGTAATCTTTAAGGTCTAGTGTTGTCGAATCAATGCACGTTTTCCCGGGTGAGCAGAAGTGATCCCCGTCTTTGTCTCTACAACATGTTGTCCCTGCCTTGCAATAGGTCTTAGGACCACAGCAGGTTGCAGTTTTGGGAGCACAGCCGTAACTCCCTGGACAACACTGCTCAGTTGCTTCACACTGATTTCTAGGTCCACAGCAGATATTACCCACGTCCGCACAGCTGTTGCCACTGCAGCATGGGGATCCAGGGGGGCAGGCATGGTTGGAGCCGCAGCATTTGCTTCCCGAAGGACCGCAGCCACCAGGGCAGCATACTTGACCAGCATAACAAGCAGTATTATAGCAACAAGAACCACCTGGTGGTGCGCAATGAGACCTAGGGTAAGGGTCAGCTATGTATCCTACACTTGCTATTGACATGCTTCATTTCCATACCCCTGGTTGCAGCAACGTCCTCCTGTCGCGCAGGAGTGAACCCCGTCAGGGCAACAGACGCTCATTGACGGAGTCGTGCAGTGAATACCATCAAGGCACTTAGGACCTTATATTAGCAAATCAATCTAACAACAGAGTCGCTAGGCTCTCTATACTCTCAGTGGTCTTCCTGCACCGCATGTGTCCTGCCTCCCAAATAACGATGGAGTGCGTTTCTCGAGCGTCCCAAACAGCGCTTTTACATCGGCACCTTCATTGGTAGCAGAGACGACCTATCGTCGTTTAACCCGTTGAAGGCTAAGAGGCCATGGTTCCCGGAGTCGGAGGCGACAACAATGGTAAGGAGTATGTGGAGCGCCCACAACGTGCTATATCGCCATAAGTGATAGCCCATTGTGCACAGAGCTTCGGAGGTTGTATGATTCGGCGAGCAAGCCACACAGTGGACAGGCGTACTTTAAATACGCCATTGCCGCCGCTGGTAAAACGGTGGGGCTGAATGCAAGGTACTGTATGACTCTGATGTGGGCTTTCATGACGCTTTTCGGAGGGATATTCAGCCGGTTTTACTCGATCTTTAGGATTGGCATGCAGGGCTTATTTAAACGTTGTGGCACTACTTTAGAGTTCTTTAGTAAGTAACTGGTACAAAATATTTTAAACCGATAACCCCGCATACTGCCCGCATATTCTCCATGATAACTCCGTGATAAGTTGTCAATGGGAAATCCGTGGGGATTAGAGACGGGATTGAGAAAATGTGGTACAGCTTCGATTTCCGAGGTCCCTAGCCGCGACAAACACACTTCATGCATGCCAATCCAATTTTTCTTCTTGGTTATTGCATTGATCGCGCAGTTCCTCGCTGGTCCCCTGATAGCATCACCATCTCTATCGCGGCTTGTAGTTCTTTCAAGAACTATCCCTCGATACAACCAAGTTCGAAACTACCAATATGGGAATTTTAAGCCAGTTTCTATACTTTGCAGTGCATCCCACGCAATTGAGACCCGTCATAAAGTGGTAGGAGCCCCTGAAACGCGTTGTAGGTAAGCATGGCAAGCTAAAAAAAACCCACAGGAAGTTGCTACATAAACCAGCCTACACCCGAGATCCCTCCAAGGAGTCAGCAACGCTCAAAGATAGTTTCAAATGGCTCAAGTTGACCAGTCGGAGCTTCGTCATGGTTGTCCAAGAACTCAACCCTGACTTGGTTGTCCCAGTGGCCTTGTACTATTTGGTGCTACGGGGACTAGATACCATTGAAGATGATATGACAATATCTCTCGAGGATAAAGAGCCATTGCTTCGCAACTTCGAAACGGTTCTCGACAAAGATGGCTGGGCGTTTGACAAGAGTGGCCCTAACGAGAAAGACCGAGAGCTGCTCGTACATTTTGACGACGTGATCACGGAGCTCAAGCTCATTGACCCGAAGTATAGGGATATCATAAAGGACATCACACACCAGATGGGGAATGGCATGGCCGACTATGCCAGAATGGCAGAGAACGACGTCAATAGCGTCAAGACGATTGAGGAGTACGAGCTATACTGTCATTATGTTGCAGGGCTCGTTGGGGATGGCCTGACGAGATTCTTTGTGCAAGATGGCTTCGCAAACCCTTCTTTAAAGAATCAGCCTCAGCTCTCAGAGGCTATGGGCCAGTTCCTCCAAAAAACAAACGTAATCCGTGACGTACGCGAGGATTTTGATGACAAGAGGCGGTTCTGGCCCAAGGAAATCTGGTCAAAGCACGTGGATAACTTCGACGACCTCTTCGACCCTAAACAGCGAGAAGCCGCTCTCAGTTGCAGCTCTGAGATGGTTCTAAATGCCCTGCGACATGCGGATGAATGTCTCGTCTACATGGAAGGGATAAAAGAACAGGGTGTTTTCAACTTTGTGGCTATTCCACAGACGATGGCTATTGCCACGCTTGAGCTCGTTTTCCAGAACCCGAAGGTCTTTGAGACCAACGTGAAGATCACAAAGGGTGATGCAGCGCAATTGCTCATTGACTCGTCGCAAGATCTGAGAAGAGTCTGTGCGGTCTTCAAGAGATACGCTCGGCTGATACACAAGAAGAACAACCCGAAGGATCCGAACTTCCTCAATATCAGCGTTGCTTGTGCCAAAATTGAGCAGTACATCGAATCTATCTATTCTTCGAAGGATCCGGGGGCCGGTGATACATTGGCCGATGGTAGAGTCGTGGTGACCAACAAATCCGGGGATATTGATGAGCAACCGAAGATCGATATCCCCTACCTCATACTTTCAATGTTGGGAACACTATTCGTAATTTCTGCGATTGTGGTAAGTCATCGTTGGATTTTCCCGCACAAATTGCTAACATTAATCAAGATTGGAGTTGCATACTCTGCTGGAACGAGGTTTGACGTGGTTGTCAAAGAACTCGTGAATGGAAATATATTTCCCGGCATGGAAATGCTTCTAAATCGCCAACAAGGCAATATTAATGACGGAGAAGTTCCTGTAGTTTGCGAGGAGCTGTAGTGCAGCATTGTAATCACTTTTGAGCTCCTTTGTAGGTAGGGGAGGTGCGTTGCCGCCAGGAGCTCCGATGGTGGAGTTGAATCGCCCTGTGGCCAGCGGAGCTGTAATATTTACGCCATGGCAAGACTTATTCACAGGAGGTATTTTCGGAGGGATGCTTATATTACGAGAAAATGTTCTATTCAACTGCCCATCTAATAATATAATACAAAGGGCTATTAATGATTTGTTGATATGTTGACCCTTCAAGTTGCGAAATCCAGGGAGACGGAGCAACTGACGGATGTGTCAAGTCCAAGCAAGACAGCTGATATCAAGAGGAATGAATCACCAAGGTCTAAAAGCTTGTTAAAGCAGCTAATAACCTCCCTCTCCCATCATTCGGTACAGCCTCCCAGAAAATGCCAGCCGATGGACCGAGGCTCCATGCAAAATAATCGCAAAAAAAGGAACGATCGGCTTCGAGAGACAACCATTTTGCCCAGAAGGAGCGGATCAAAGCCATGGCCCACCACAGTCCCAGAGTCAACGCTTTAGTGTCCAAATATCACCAATTCCAAGCAACCTACACTCCACGACGTCCTTGAGACATGCGACTGAGAAACGCCTGCAGCCCACTCAAAGCGTATATCCAAGGACAATAGCAGCCCCGGCCATCCACATGGCCTTGCCACAAATATGCGCGCCCAGACTCATTCCAGAACCTTCGTTGGTCTGCGCGTTTGCAGCCTCCTCGGTTGACGTTGGAGCTCCGTCAGTGGAAGTCTGGAGGGTGTGGTCACTGGTTGTCGAGATTGCGGTTTCGCCAGTCGACGTGAAGCTTTTGCTACTGGCAGCATTCGCACCCGTGGGAAAGTTAACCAGAGTTCTAGTTATGCTAACAACTCTAGTTATGGTCGAATCCGCATCGTCCATGGTGCGCGTGGTTGCAGCAGGAGGTTTCTCGCCGTGGTCGACAAACCAGTTCCCCTTGTTGCCATTTGCGAAATTGTAATCCCCCGTGAAGAGGTTGATATGGTCATTGGCCATGTTAAAGTAGTCCCCCGTGTTTGCAAATCCATAGCTCATATCGGACAGGTAAAACAAGGGTCCCATATCAGCTCTGTTGAGGTCGCCACTGGACTATCCTCACAATCGTTGTTAGTGATATATTCCTGGCCAAAATGCAGATCTAGCTCTTACATAATAGCAGGCCGGGATATCGCCTGGTAAAAGCAATCCGCATATGGAGTAGCCTACAGGGCAGCATAACGGTTCAAACTTTCCGACGCTTCTCACAGCAAAGGATCCTGGCTTTCTGAGCCCCAAGAGGTCGTGAATGGTGGTGGCATTTGCAAGCCAGTCGTCCGTAGAGATAACTTGGGCATAGCCGCCAAAGTCAGTGCTTGAGCAAAACATTTGATCGCTAAAGCAGTCCGAATGTTCACGGCGGGTTGGGAACAAATTTGCCAGTACAACCGGAAGGGCTGCGAGGATGAATAGAAGCCTTGACATGATGATGATTTTGTTCTGGGTTCTACCGAGGTGATATGCGATTGGTTTTGGTTGGTGATTGGCGATGCAGGAAGTTGCTGGTGCCTTCCGTCGATGCAAATGACTCGAAGTTGTAATACCCTCTTTACAAATATGTGCCGTCTAAGGGGTTGAGTTGGGGCTTTCGATTTATGCACTGGAGTGATCAATATTGAACTTAAAGCTTGCAACCAAGAAATAGTTCTCTTGGATGAGCTCGACTCGAAGATGGAAGGTTCTCTGGCGAGCGTGTATTGTTCAGGCAGTTGTATTTCACTATTTGTGTGTCACGGTAGATATTGGGCGTAAGAATTACAAACAAAGAAGCAACTGCCTTGGGTGCACTTAACTGAAGGTTCAAGAACTTCCAAGTAAACAAACGTAGCCTATATTCTTCCACATCTCATGCTGCAAGAGACTGAGATTGTTACACGATCGATCTAGATACTCATAAGTCCATCATATAACACATCGCTCTCCTTTTGGTGACACTTGACAAAAAAACATCTCATGTTGAAGTGAAATAGAGCTTTATTAATATTATAAACTCGCACGGTCAACTTCACTTCCACTACGATAATGGAATTAAAATACCCTCATACAAAGATAGGCAAATAACTTACTGAAGTCTCGCTCTGATAGTTCTATTGTCGAGCAAATGGCTGCTCCTACAAGTTGATAAAAAAAAATGTTGTTGCTGAGTGCAGCGGCACTAGCTGGGGTGCGTTGACGTGCACCTGCACCCCCATCGGGTGATGATTCAGCGCCCGCATTCGCATTGATGCACGAAATCTCGGCGTGCAGCACACGTGCGACAAGCTCCAACAGTCATCAATGACAATTTTCGACCATAAGGTGGGAGGAGATTGGCATGCTCTTCGAGTGCTTGAGCAGTCAGCAGTAAGTAAGCTCGACTTAATTATGTCACCCCCACTTACGTAACTAACTGAAGACGGTCTGACGCACCAGGGGCGGCCTACTGGGGACCTGCCAGCGACCTACCAGCCAGTCATTGGGCTCGGGATGAGGCGGAACTCAAAATCTTTAATATATCTGCGAAGAATCTGTCATCGTCGTACAGACTGGTTACCTCATTCTTCCCCACAATAGCTCGCGAAAAGGGGAAGTTATATCCACGCTTCTTGCCACTAGGTGCTTGATAATCATTATACAGGCAGGTACGTTAATTTTACCTCTCTCCACAATCCCTATCACACGGCGGAGGAGTGTTCTCAAATGCTTCATAATTTATGACTTATCAGTGTATACACGTGTAAATGGTAGGTGAGACTGATTCTAACGTTGGATATGCTACGTTTCACTGGCTAGAACGAATTCACCCTCAGTCTGAGCCCCCCGAAAAGGGTCAACTTTATTACGGATCTCTGACTATTGACATCTTGCATGCGATGGATGGTGTACTCATGTTCTCTGAAGCTCTGAACCTCCCGATTTCGAGGTATAAAGAGGACGACCTTTCCCGAGTGATCATGTCTTTAATTCTCTCTACACAACTCCTCATCTTATCCTCTCCCAAGATTACAGTCAACGACGAAGCTATTTTATCTTGCAATTTATCACCATGAAGTTCCAAGTTTTAACAGGAGTTGTGCTTGCAACTGTAGTTGCTGCGAATGGTAGATTTTTACATCCACGGGTAACTGGCTGTGGCTAAGCTGATATGTTTATTTGCTAGGTTTCACTTTTGAAAGACTGGACAAGAACAACGCTGTAAGAATTTGAAAACTTTAGGGTTTTATACGTATCTAATTCCCACAGGCTCTCCTCGTTGTAGACCATCAGACCGGTCTCAAATCCCTTGTCAGAGACTACGGCACTGCAGAGTTCAGAAACTCCGTCCTCGGCCACGCAGCTCTGGGGAACCTCTTTAATCTACCAACCATCATCACGACATCTGCTGATACTGGTAACAAAATTCTCCGGGCGTCCCACCAAACAATGTGCTAACCGAACCAGGCCCGAATGGTCAGTTGCCAAAGGAAATAGTTGCCCTCCACCCCAACGCCACCATCATCCGTCGCCAAGGGGAAGTTGACGCTTGGGACAATTCCGACTTCCGCGCTGCCGTAAAGGCCACGGGCAAAAAGCACATAATTCTTGCTGGTGTTGTTACAGAAGTTTGTAAGTGAACCAAACGCCTAATCCAGCACACCCCATGGACCCGCAAGCTCACGCCTCTAGGTACTTCGTTCCTAGCTCTTTCTCTCCGGCAGGAGGGGTACTCTGTGTGGGCAAATACCGACGCAAGTGGAACGTTCAATGAAAAACTTGCTGCGGACGCGAATCGCAGGATGGAGCAAGCAGGTGTGCATCTCGGTGGATTGTTCGCCATCGCAATGGACCTGATGAGAGACTGGCGTAACACCCCTGGCTCTGCCGAGGTTCTGCCATACTTGGACGTGTAAGTCTTGTAGAGGGCTGTTTAATTGGAGATATAGCTTGCTGACTTGGTGTATAGATATCTGCCGGATTACTCTCTAATTGGGAGGGCTCATGGGGATGCTGTTCTAAACGGAACTTTGGTTCCAGGCGAGGCGGAGATTGTAAATGTTGTGTAGAGGGTTAAGACCAACGAGAATGATCAACCGTATGCGTCAAATTGGACACGAGCAAAATGCACGTGAGAAGAAGATGGGGATTAGAGAGTGGATGTGGAGTGTTTCACCTCAAGGTTTTTGGGTCTTCAACCCATTTATGCTTTGCACTTCTTTATAACTTCCTCCAAAGCCAATATATTTCTTATATAAATAGACGATATTGTGCCAGACATAACTGTATGAACTATGATTATGGCAGACTTCTATAAAAGTTATTCTCAATAAGGGTATCGGGCGAGGAAAACTAAGCCTGTTCTACCATTGCTAAATTACACTAACATGTAAATAGTTAAAGTATGTATTTGATTCCTCTTTAAATGCTTTCCAGTGTATGGTTTCTTATATTGAAACGCCTTCTTGACCAAAGCAACACGAGAATCGCCACAACCTTCTGAGATAAATTGCTAGGCGTTGACCTGGAAGATGGCCCAAACCTGCACAGCAGCGAGACCAGTCTGACACATGGAAAGCACAACACCAGAGCCACCAATTATCACAACGGCCCAGAAAGTATACCACTGGAGTTTATCCCTGTCGTCCCTCCAGAGTTCCTTTAATCCCTTTGGCCGAGATAGAGCAATCTGATCGTTGATTATCCCCAATCTTTTTTTGAATATTGGGAAATCATCATGCAAGTCATAAACTCGACGAGGTCGGTGGTTCCAATCCTGAAATGTTGTGGGCCATTCCTGACCGCAGAGTATTGCCAAGAAAGGATCAGTGGATGCATCGGCAGACCGGAATAATCCCCTCGCCTTTTTGAATTGCGAGAAGATCAAATGGGTTGTTAGGAGGACTTCCTTCATGAAATTTGCCATCTCCTGCGAAGCAAGTGTGCTCGGAGAAGGAATCTCAGTCCAGCATCTAATTAATTAGCCAGTAAGCACATCGGTTTGAAGGTGTTGCATACCGCTGAACAATATTGACGTGGTCATTGACTCCAGCTCTCGGAATATTGGCAAGGCAAAAGCTTGGAAACATGAACAAGAAGAGGCTCTTGGACCGCTCATCATAATCTAGATGGGCGCTTAAAATATCCGTCCACACGATATCTATTCCACAAGTGCTTTTCAAAACCTTTGCATTGAAATCAATGGGGTCTATGGCCACCCTCCCATGTAGCTCGATATTGTCTCTGGGAATCTTAGAGGCTCGAAGAGGGAACCTTCCAAACCCCTGTAGAAAATCTCTCACTGGGCGTTGAACCCCTTCCTCTGAGACCTGTGTCTTTAGGTATGAAGAGTGGTAGTAGTCTGTCTTTGCATTGTACCCGCAAATCCGAAAGAAATCCAGAGATAGGGGGCGGGATTGAAACGCATACAACGCGGTGGAGCACCCAAGTAAGAAAAATACAAAACGTAGCAAAAGTTTCTCCATTTGTTGCGCTTGTGGTTTTTCGTAAGTTTCTAGGCAGTCTCCACTTTGAAGTGCCTCTGTCAAACTAACCAAGCTCAGCTGTCCACGCTGGCGGGCAGCCTCCCATATAACAAGAAGGCTGTGAATAAACCAGTCCCTTTCTCGATTATAGTTTCTGGGTTTAAACGATGCCGGAATTATTTCATAAAATAACCCCTGCGTATCTTCGAATTGGTACATTAGATTGTCAATGTATGCATTTAACCCTTCTTCTATCGTGGGGCTAGGGTCTGCAAAGCTATTTAGAGAAATAGCATCTATCATGCGTCGTCGCAAAACCCCATCAATATGTACGTGGCCTTGGACATCAGTATTTATTATGATAGCAATTAAGGCTTTGAATCCGTACCTCGTGGGCAAACAGGCTGTTTTGCAAAAAAAGGGGTCCATCTTAATTTCACGCTTTCTAACTTTCTCACGTGGCCCCTCTCCAAATCGATGTTTAAAGTGGACATCTTCACCGAATGCTTTTTCAAACTGAGATAGAAATAATGTGACAGGCAAAGTGTCGAGCTATAATTAAGTTCTGTGATACCTTACTTCTAAAGCCTGATGTGTTCTAAGCCCGTAAGAAAGGCAGGGCAGTCCACCACACCAAGTCAGCACATATCGCGCAAGCGGCCACAGCTCGATCCCTTAGCTCTATCTGTTCATGCACTGTAATGCTTCATATCCTCGGGCGTCAAAGGGAAAGCTCATATTACAGAAATGTCAGTGCCCAAAAAGCTTAAATCGGTGAGTAGAAACCAGTGGGGTTGCAGAATGTCCTCGGTAAGCCCTCGCAAGGCTTCCCTAGGCCCTTCTATTCCCATCCGCCACTACACAGCCCTCCTTTGCGGCCATATATTTTGCTAGCAAAATCTGCCTGAGGGTATGAATGGAACATAAGAGAGGCTCTTCATGAGAGCCTTGGTAACCACGGGGGAACGTGGAACCATAAGTGAATCCAAGGCCGCCCATGGCTGTTAGTGATAGGTTACTATACCCTGTCTTCTACTGCAGAATAATATCAGCACACAGTTACTGTGACATCATCTGTGGCTAAATTTCAGTCTGCAACCCGCCCCGGAATTACAATTGGCTACATAAGACCTCGCCATAGATGGTAATATCAAAACCAACGCTGCATGAGCCCCAACGATCCAATGATACCGGTGGCGATGGAGTCGCTGTTGTTGCATATATGTCGTGCACCTCTTCGGTTGAAGACCCCTTTGTAATTGGCGAGCCTTGCGGCGCGGCCTTAATGTTTCGCACAGCAACACACATGTGCCAAGGATTATACATTTGAAGTTGGTGCCCGGCCTCACAAAGTACATGTCTGTCGACACAACCTCTGTAAATTATGTGTTGTCATTGGAGAATAGCCCTCTGTGATCTGGCAAATTACAGTTTAAGGCACTAAGATAAGTTATACATCTCATGGCGTTGTCGAAGGCAGGAAAGAATCACCCTCGCGCTTTTCTAGAATTTCTGGAGCGATAAGAAATTGAAGCAATAGTTGTATTTACATGAGCCATTGTTAAATTTTCGAATTTCATGTTCAAATGTGCCGTGATTCCGAATTAAACAACAGGAGGCATGAAGAATACTTCAATGGATGACTCGATTTCGACTTTCGAAGGGATGATGGAACATCGGATGGACATACTGCCAGAACTGATGTCGGTAACTCGTTCCGAATCATTCTTCGAGAAATTTCTGCAGCTCCCAAAACCTGATTCGGAAGATGGTGGCCTTCATTACCGTGTGCGTATCGAAGGAGTAATGGCAGAATATAATGGGTTCATGCTCTTCGTAGACAAAGTGCTGAGGCCGAAAAGCGTCGCCTGGCAGGCGATGATATGGGGCAGCGCAGTCCTTATATTAAAGGTGGGTTGAAACTCCACGTCTGAATATTTATACTAACTATGCCAGCTCTCTTGTGAAACATCCCATGGATGCCACAAATCTCTCTCGTGGTTAGAAAGTCTGAGCATTATGATTGCCCTTCCACGGCTTGGGGAACATATGTATATCAGCCGAGGAGAAACCCGCATAGCATCCGAAACCTTACACCTTTTCAACGACTTATTCTGTAGCCTCGGAGACATACTAAAACTTCTTATCAGCGAACCACATATTTTTAGTAGCTCTGCCTCTTTAGTCTTGCAAGATAACAGGCTGACATTCTGAACAAGGTTACTCTGAGCGCAACGATGATTCCGCGTCATTAGAAGTTGAAGCAAAAGCCGACAAAATTTCCGATGCAGCCTCTGCGAGGCTGAGTAGACAAGCATCTTCGCTGTCGAAACAATTTCGTAATGGCCTTGCGACTGGGATGGCTTCTAATATACTTCACGCAAAGCTACCATACCGAGAAATACCATTTGAGAGAGATGAAGACTTCTACGGCCGTGAGGAATATCTACAGCAGATCCATGATGCCCTGCGGTTGCCGTGTAAAGAGCTGAGGGTAGTATCTTTGCATGGATTGCCTGGTGTTGGAAAAACACAGCTTGCTGCAGAATACGTCCATAGGTTTGGGTTGGATTATCAAGCTGTAATCTGGGTCACCTCGGACAACCGTGTCAAGCTTTCCGACGGGCTTGCAAATGCGGCAACCAATCTGGCTCTTGGTGGATGCAACGCAATGACGGATAGTACGACTGCAACAAAAGCCATACTATCATGGTTGAAACAGACTAGTATGTCCCAGCATAGGAAACTCGGTTGATTACTTACTTTCTAAAGATGAAACATGGCTTGTGGTGTTCGATAACGTCGACAACATGAAGCTACTTCGTGAATTCTGGCCAATTCACTGCATAGGAAATGTGATCATAACGAGTAGGGATTCCTTCACATCCAACGAATCACAGATAACGAATAGAATCCGCGTTGAGCCACTCTGCAAGGAGCAGTCGTATGAACTGTTCTGTAAAACGACTTGTTATGGCACTGGGACCAAATGCCCCCCCGAGTTAAATCGCTTTCTCGACCAGTGGGGAGGGATGCCAATTGCCTTGGCACAAATAGGAGGGTATATTCGCGAGAATCAACTGACCATAACCGATTTTATGGAGATTTACGCTGAAAGCGCATCTCTGCTCCACGCAGAAAAGCCCGGCACCTGGCAATACGAACATAGCATAGCAACAGCGTTCGCGATAGATAAATTAGACGCCCAATCCAAGGAAGTTTTATGTGCCTTGACCTTCTTTGACCCGGAAAGAATTCCACACGAATATCTTCTACGTTCATTCGATAACGGGGATATTTTTGCCAACTTAAGAACAAAGTTTGAGTCTGTGAGCGCCCCCCATTTCAATACCCAACTAATTAAATTTAGATACGTCAAAGTGTCAGGAGATCTTCAAAAAAAGGCACTGATTACCATCAATGATAAAAAGGAAATCAATGTTCACCGTCTCGTCCAGGCTATCGTGTGGGATTCAATGGATGGACAACAGCGAGAGTCGAGCTTTTATACTGCCCTCGAACTTCTAGTTCGAGAATTTCCCAAGGAGACCAATGGAAGACCAATGTATGAGAATTGGTCCAAATGTGAACGACTTCTCCCGCACGTACTGTTCTTATTGGGCCAGTTTCGTGACCACTTCCCCAAAGGTCATAAATGTGCACAGTTAGCGGAATTACTCGGACCTTGTACTTGGTGAGTCATTCTCGATAAGTGTTAAATATGGCTAATCATGTAGGTTTCTTTTTGAGAGTGGCCATTTCGGCCAAGTTGTTGAATTGGTGGAAACATTGGAAACAACTTGCCTTGAGAAGCAAAGAGCGATCCTAGCCACAGCAATATTTATCAGAGCCGGTCTTTGTGCCGACAACAACCGAGTCAAGGAAGCGGATCTTCTAATAAAACAATGCATCGAGCTTCGGGAAGAAGTCCTGGAACCTACTAATCCCGATCTTTGCAACGTATATTACTCAGCTGGTATTATTAGTATGGAATGCGACAGGCACGAGGAATCCTTAGAGTACCACAACAAGGCAATCGCTGTGAGGAACACTTGTGGTGATGATGATCAAACTCAAACAGCCGTCGCTTTCCAAAACTTAGCCCTTTTGTATGTCAAACAGAAGTTGTTGGATGACGCCGAAAAGTGCTTAAATAAAGCAAAAGAACTCTGCGAATGTTCTTCTGGCGCAAATTCTGATCGCTACGCCGAGTAAGTTGAAACCCACCGCTGCTTATTGCCAGTGCTGATATTGAGTGAGAAGGGTCCTATTCGACATGGGAAATCTTCGACTTTCCCAGAATAAAATTACTGATAGCCTGGAGATTCATCAGGAAGCGCTCCAAATTCGAGAGAAAATCACACCTCAGCACTTCAAAACAGGCTTCTCATTCCACAAAGTAGCGTCTATCTTGTACGGAATGGGAAATCTATCAGAAGCCAAGTAAGTATCAAATGAAAACAGAAACCAACCCCCCGCTAAAATCTTAATAGGAAACATATTGAGCGCGCCCTGCAAATATTTGAGAGTACATGGGATTCCGCCCCAAGACTTGCTCGGGCAAGTTTCTTGCATGGACAAGTTCTAGAGCAGATGGGCGAGCATGTGGGGGCAGAAAAGGCACGCCTCGAGGCTGTAAGGTTTCGCGAGACCATCACAACATTTCCAACGGTCAAAATCGAAACGATGGAGGCATACGACAAACTTGTAAATTCTTGGTTTAGATAGAGATCTTCCTGTATAATAATGATGCCTCACCAATATATGAGCAATGCAATGAAAAGGGTATACAAGACATGACTACGAATGGATATTACTGTCTATTCCGGCTGGCTGTGGAATACCATGCATCTAAGCTCCAGACTTTCTCTTGGGGGTGCATTATATCGAGTAGCTGGGTGGCGGAACGACTGGTGAGGACAACCTTAATTCGTGAGCGCATGGCTTTTGTAGGTATTTGGAAGATTACTTACCACGAGCCCTACCATCCATCTGAGAGTCAAACATTTTGATTAGGACGCACTCATCTGACCGCATCTTGTCAAGATAATACCATCTTTGGTTCTGCCCCCATAGAACATCATACTTCTCTCCGACGTGGTGTGGATATACCAAATCTGCAGCGACAAGATCCGCACTGGAGACTGTTCGCGAATCGCAGAAAGCCAATGGGCTTTCTTCAATAATATCGATAAGCGGCCGCCAAATACTATGAAATATATCAGTCAATTTGAGTCTACTATGTGTATCGATTCTCTCAAAATTGCATACTTCATCAACTGCATGCGGCCTTTTAGATACTTCTCGCAGTTTTCACCAAGGTGTAGTTTTGCCCGTGCGAGTGCTGCCATTGGAGTTTGATCTGGTCACAGCTCAGCAAGTGTAACTGTGATGCCACATATACTGTCTCACCAATATGTGCCACGGTCCCTGGCAGCCTGATCTCAGACTTATCCAGCCCCTCTGGAGGTGGAACGGAACAACGGCGCTGTGTTTGTGAGCCTCCTAATGTACAATGAGGTATCATAACAAACCGTATAATCGAACACGAATACTGCATCAGCGTTTAACTTCTTTTTGAGAAAATCCGCCATATCCTGCAAATACCCGGCCTCAAACGCAACATGGTCGTCAAAATCGAGATCCTGTGGTAACGGCGGCAGACTTGAAAACTCAAACCCGTTCTTGTCCAGCTGAAATAAGGTCTCTATACCTCGCACGTTTGCAACAGTCGAATTTGGCATTGTGCATGTAATCGTGTTACTCCTTGGCTGGCCCTCTGGCAGAGGAATTGACAAACAAAAGGGCTTTTCGGTCAGCCATCGTGGACTTGGTGCCAGGAATTTTAGGGTCGTTGAGATTTTCTCGTCGCACAAATCCCACTCCGCATTTGCACTACTCATATCGGGCACAAGATCCATTGCATCGTTCCTGAAAGCCGCCCGAGCTTATGGTTCTTAGACTCTGCATATAAAATAGTTTCTGAAAGCTTACGTATGGATTCCATTGCCACTGTCATTATCGCCGATATAGAGATTAAAGTGAATGCTGCGATTAATTTTGGTATTGGAGCTTCCTAGGATCATTTTCGTATGGAATCGCATGAGTACTTGAATGGAGGCATGGAAAGCAACTATGCAACCCTTCAAAATATATAGACTTACCAACAGCCCAACAGCCCCCACGTAGCAGCGGCTCCTTTGCGAAATGGAGATCCCAAGGGAATGCAACACGAAGCCAATGCATGCTTCTGCTAAGGCGCTACCCATGCGGTTTCGGTGTCTTCGTGGGGGCTGGCTATGCTTAGAAACCAATCAATCGGCTTGATTTATGTATAATTGTTAAAATTTCTACTCGCTGCTATGTATACTTGCTCGTACAATTCCGGACTACAGAAGTACATACAGTACAATATAATTTGTCTTGAAACACGCATGTGAAATATAGCCCTGGAAGACTCCCACATTTACTCTCAGTCCCAGATTCACTACTTTCTCCCTGTTCTCACGTACACTTCAAATTCCAAAGCATTCCCTACCAACAAAAAACAGTATCCCTTGCCACAACACCAGTTTCCAATAAATGCATTAGCCTCCTTCAAACGTACTACCACATGCACAGCTTTCAGACGGCTGCCCGCAAATGGAGCAGCGGTCAAGCAGTCGAGCCATATCCATGGGATTTAGACCATCCCAGTCCTCCTTGTTACCAGAGTACCATGGCTCGTTCTTAAATTCCTTCTGCATGACAACAGCGAGCTTCTTTTCTTGCTCGGCAATTAGACCACCGCGTTCCAATGTATACCAGTACTTGGCCGTATTTTCGGAATTCGCATTGTTGACATCGGTGAAAGTTCGCTCAGAGTTTTCACCCTGTAATGGCCAGATGGACTTCCATGGTTGAACTTTTTCCTGTGGGTTTGAGGCGGTTTGTGGGGCCGTCGAGTCAGTTTGTTTGTGGGCCATACTGCCTCGATCTGATATTCTCTATGAGACAACGGGAGAGTTATGGATAGGTTCCGTGAGAATAAACTTTTTGTTGGTAACTCGTAGTAGTAGGTAGTGGCGGGCAAGATGGTGGTGAGAAGGCATATTACGCGAGTTTATATACACTTGTGATCCACCAAAATCCGCCGACAGTGCAATTCTCACAGCACCTTTGCAGCCGATGCCGAAGATACCTCTACTGCTCCATACTGCCGTCAAACAGAGCCTCATTAGGCCGGATCAGAACCCAACGTGTAACCACGTAGTTTTAAACCCGTCGGATAATAGCAGTTACCTACGGCTTCCAACATTTATAGGCGGGATTTCTTTTGTACGACCCTGGTCGATGAGAATGATGGTCGCCTGATGCAGCTAATATAACATTAGTAGAACTATGTGCTAAGCATACATCTCCGGGAGCTGTGTTACTTTAGACAAGTACAAGACAGACGTTGTAGTGCATGTCACAACTAGACTAGGGTAAACGCATGCCAGCGCGAAAACCTGGAATGCAAGGCTGTGCCCGTGCTTCAGACTAATATATTTAGACAGGGATTAGTCTACTTGAGCGCATTACTCGGATAGTAAGGGCTCCTTATTGGACTATACTGCAGCATAGCACAGCCGATCTTTGAGCGCGTTCTCCATTCGTGAATACAAAGTATGAGTATGAGTATATGCCGTTTAACCAACCAACAGGATAAATTGGGCGCATGCACAGGTGACGGGACAGGTGGCAGACTTTTGCGGTTTCAGATGGTGATTGGTTCACGTGGAACACACCCAATGGCGACCGGTGAGAGTTGGCAACAGCCCTACACCGACCGGTGTAGAGCTGGGACACCCGCTCTATACACCTTCACGTTCACCGGTCAGACCCTTGCCGGCATGTCGAAGCCCAACATGGATGTACTGGCAATGTCGTGTGAGATTCGCGTTCCAGTACCGCCCATCAAAAACAGGCAGCGTCCCATCTAACATGCGTGCGATGGCAGCCCAAAGATGCCCAGTGGTTGGTTGCAATCACTTCAAACCCGCCTTGTCAGTGATGGAATACGTGGTGGTTGTTCAAATCTTCCAATGGATTAAGGACGCACAGCTGCGACTTTTTTTTCAGGGTGTCGGGCATTTTATAGTCTCTGCCTCTGTCTTTATACGTCGTCGCGATTCGAGAGCTAAGACAAATGAACATGTCTAGGTGGTTGCGTTGCGGTGCAACCACCGCATGTTTCACAGCCCCCTTCCTGTAAGTAGCCTATTGTAACTTGCAACCCATCGACTGCAATATTTTTCCCTTAAACTGGCATTGCAGCCATGTTAATTCAAATGGAATTCTGGGTGTATGTCATTAATCAGGCCCTTTTCTCACCCGCAGCACTGGGGCGCCAGGGCGGTGAAGCGCGCTTGCAGTTATGTTCTCCTCCCGGTCCCACCTCCCCGTTCATTCGACGATAGTATTCCTCGTCGTTGCAACTTTCTACATTTTTGCCACAATGGGACGCAACTACTCCAAGATTTCTACAGAGAAATCACGGTTTGCCTATGACCTCAAAATCACCCCAGTTAGCATCAGCAGAAAAATTAGGGACAATGGGACTTCTACTTGGCCCCGGGTCAAGGCTACGACTGTATTCGACCTTTCCAGCGTGCAGTATTTTATCCAAGATTTTCCAGACGTAATTATAGGAAGTGTATACGCTACCGTGGATTCAAATTACTAACAGTTTACAAGCTGTCCATTATTGGAGAAACGGGGTCGTCCCCAGAGTGGGCGCCAATCGCCCTCATCGACAGCAGGAGAAATGCAGTGACGTCCGCAAGTTTAAAGGCGAAGTTGGACTATTTCAAGACTGATGATGTTTTCTCGCCAAGTTTTATGACGACAATCTTGTTAATCACCGATGAATGCTCAGCTAAAATTAGTGATGATGCTACGGCATTTCTCTCATCCCAGGGTTGTAAACATTTACACGTTGCAAGCCCAGGCACCGTATCATGTGAAGAAGGACCGTACTTCTATTCTCCCAGAGGACTTTTCGCTGCCTGGCGATTGTATGCTGATCCCGGAGAAGCCTTCATTGCAGCCACCATACCATCCCAAGATGATAGTTCAACGTAGGTGCTATTCCGTGCTATTGGTGGATCCAAACTAAAGCTGAATAGGTATTCTGCGCTTACCGCGTCTGTCTACGGAGCACATACGTTAGCTATAGCTGTACCATCTCGACTCAGATATAAACGGACTGTTGAAAAACCTCTAGCGGGCATGAGGGTTGGCGTCAAAGATGTTCTAGATCTGAAAGGCGTGCATACGGGCAACGGGAATCGAGCATTCACCAAGTGTTATCCACCAGCAAATCACAGTGCCGATTTCATTGATATGATGATTAAACAGGGGGCTATATTTGTTGGTAAGACCAAGACTGTTGAATTTGCTGGGGAGCAAGAAGTCGTCGCAGACTGGGTGGATTACTCTTATCCCTTCAATCCTAGGGGGGATCAGTATCTAGGCGCAACAGGAAGTAGTACTGGCAGTGCAGCTGCGATTGCGACATATCCGTGGCTAGACGTTGCACTGGGAACTGACGGTGGGTAGCTCACTTTCTTACAAACTTGCATTTGCTAAACCTTAAACCAGGAGGTGGTAGCGTTCGCGACCCGGCTGTTGCAGGTGGAATATATGGTCTCCGACCAACACACGATGGAAAGCAAGAGCCCGGGTCACAAATACCGTGTCCGTAAGTGTCCCAGAATTTAAATACTTGAGTGTTAGCTGATCTACCTTAGTACTTTCCAGACGACAGGCTATTTTGCACGAAATCTCGAAGAAATGCTAATTTTAGGAGAATTTTGGGGGGAGTGGAAATCAATGAGAAACAAGGCATGTTTCCACTTAAAGTATAAAATATTGAAGTTCTACCCTAATGAATTATGTAGATGTTGAATGTAACGAGAATACTGGCACCTCCTGAATATGATGTGCCGTTCCAGGAGGCGCAGGAGATCGTCAAGAAGTTTGTGTCTGCCCTATCGAAGCATTTAGATGCTAATATAGTACATACACCCATTGAGGACCATTGGAAATCACACAGGCTGCCCTCAAATTCAGAGTCATTCTTTTCGTATTTCAGAAAGGTTAGCTCACATAGATCCCATAGCAAGATGACCTACTTATCGCTCCACGCAGACTTTCATAGACACCCTCACCCATGATTATTATAACATAACATCCAACTTTCGGAGAGATCATAAATTCAAATTCAAACATAAGCCCTTCGTTAGTGGACCTACCGAATGGATATGGTGAGTATGCTGGAAACCACCTATTTTTAATGCTAACTGGTACATAGGGATCATGGTTCATCAGTCTCACCGGAGCGAAGGAGGCAAGCTCAAGAAGAGGTTGAAATTCATAACGAGCTATTTTTAGGTCACATTATACGTGATCAAGACCCAGTAGCCTCAACTCTCATGATCGTCCCGAGATACTATGACCACCATCGTAACGATCGCCTCCCGTAAATACCTTTATTCTGCCACCACAATTTTGGGTTCAAAGCTAAGCTGTTAAAGGGCAGCGCCCGAACGCGAGTACTACGGCTTCGATTCCAATCTACATGCCTCTCTTTCCGGTGTACCAAACATCGTAGTACCTAGTATGTACTCCACTACTACCAGCGGCATTTTCACTTACATAAAATGTGGCAGTCGGGCAAGCACAATATGAGTCTAAGATCACGGGAAAGCTTGAGTATCTCCCAATATCCGCGTCGATAATAAGCGCAAAGGGTATGTTAGAATTCCGACTTCTCTAGATACCTCCTTACTTACAATTCTAGGAACCGATCTAGCCCTCATTGAGATGCTTCTAGAGTTTCTCCCTCTTCATGGCATAAATACGTCGGTTCTCACTGGCAGGACTGCCTTTGAAGTTAAAGATACAAATATATCACGGAGCCAAATTCTATACTAAGCGTATATTATCTAAATATTTCGCCGTATCTAGGAGTTGAGGGTTGACGGAAGCTGTGGGAAAGCCATATATTACGCTGCAAGTCTGCGTTGAGTCCTTCTGCCTTCTCCACGTTTCCCTCGGAGGATCCCCATAGTGCAACCGATTTGGGTGGAGAAAGTCTCTTGTGGCTTTCTATTCTGTCTGTCCTTACAAAAGTGTTATAGAAATAGCAACAGAATATTTCCAAGACCCACAGAGCTACTTCTACCGAAGAGGTACACGTGGGGGATTTTATCTTACGAGCCTAAAGGTTGAAATAAAAGTATGTTGTTTGACCGTAAAATATGGCGTTGTGGGAGGGGAAAACATGAAAGTGATAACAGTATTCGTTGCGATTAACAACAGAACGTAGTTACACAAATGTTTTACAGCAGTTGCTTGGGGGTAAAATTATGAAAAGCTAGTCAAACCTAGCATAACTTCTCTATTCCATGCAGATAAATGTAGGATATAGGCTCTGAACTACAGTACAATTGTTGTTCAACTATAGGCCTAGCGTCGATGTAGTTGAGGAGCTCAGTTGACAATAAGGTAGTGAAACAATAATCATCTCATTGCATATTATTTGTCTAGTGATCGGGCGTGGCTTGATTGAGAAATATTAGATGAGGTTGTTTATTATTAGAGGATTTATTTCAATCTACTCTATACTTCAGTGATTCAAGTGGTACCCTGCTAGGCTTCTCACATTTGTCTCTATAGCCCTCGATCACGTATAAACATACTCAAGATCCAACATCCCACGTAACAGCCTTAACCTAAACCTTAACCCCAAACCTTAACCCTACACCTTAACTCTGAAACTCACTTGCCATGTGACTGTTAGGCTGGTCATGTTTACCTAGGGAACCACAACGAATTCAGTCGAAAGACAAAAGCTACAGATACCCAGTGGTTATTGAGCGAGGGATCATCGTCTGGTGAATATGGTACAGAATTCTTGACTAGTTCAACTCAAAGTCGTCACGGGTTCAGCTTACGTCTGAAATATGGCATCTTCAGGAGGAGATAACCCAAAGAAGGGCGGCTATGTTTGCGTTTGGGGGTGGGGAGAAATGCTTGCGGAGGATTGCTACATCTTCATATGAGGCTGGCAAATTGGGAAGGAAGTGCCAACCCTTCGATGTGAATGTTTGTACTGAAAACAGGAGGCCTGCTTGGCCAAGACCGGTTTCCACACATGCAGCTATCTACGTGTAGAAAGTATAATGATTTGATAGATGATGAGACTATCCTCACAACGGCAGCAGCGAACGGAGATACAGATGACAATTACGGAATGGGGTTCAAAACTCCCCACCGGACATTCTCGATTACGGAGACTCCACTGCTGCGAGCTGCACAGCACAGCCACCGAGAATCCATTCGTCTGCTGCTGAAGAATGGTGCCTAGTGGAGTCTGGCTGAGGTCCTGAATAAGCAGTTATTCCCGGTGTCATCGTTGGGCTCCCCAAGACACTAATTTCTAATATCACCCTCTTGTTCCATTTTCTAATGCCTTGACCACGATAGCTCATATATGTTCCGGCCCAACCACCAACTATTCTGGTTGGCCAACTGGCCGGCCAGTTGGCCAATGGGCCGGCCCAACCACCAACTTTTGGGTTGGTGGTTCGGCC
>LMYD01000650.1:0-27715 GCA_001630595.1 Pseudogymnoascus sp. BL308
CCTCCACCACCTCCTCACACTCTGCGCACCCCCTCCGCCAAACCTCCTTCCCCCCCGACGGCCTCAACCCCGACCGCGCCTACAGCGCCGACGCGCGCTCCCCCTCCGCCGACGCAACCAGCATGGTATCCGGCAGCGTCGTCTCGAAGCCGCCCAAGAAGCGGGGGCGCAAGGGCAAGGGCGCCGATGATGGGAGTTTGGTCGGGGGGAGCACGGCGATGTCGATGGCGTCGGGGGGACAGCAGAGGGAAGGGACTAGAGGCGCGAGTCCGGATGAGGATGATGATGAGGTGGGCACGTTGGATGTGGCGCTCGTGTCCCGCACGAATGAGGAGAAGGAGAAGGAGAAGTATTACCGCGCGCTGCTGGTTGGGGCGCTTGATCCGGATCAGTACGCAAGGTATGAGAGGTGGCGGTCTAGCAAACTTGCTGATGCGGTGGTGCGACGGGTGAGTTTGTTTGTTTGCTCCCCTATCCTAGCGGTTGGCTAACCATCCTACCCTCAGCTCGTGAACCAGACGCTCTCCCAATCCGTCCCGAGTAACGTCGTCATGGCCGTAAAGTCTGTTACCAAGGTCTTCGCCGGCGAGCTAATCGAGCGCGCGCGCAAGATCCAGACACAGTGGCTTGCTGCATCGGCGGAGTCGCAGACCGTTGACGCTGATAAACCCGGCGCCGCGCCCGTCGACGCCAGCAAGGAACTCCAACTCTGGGAGGCGAATAAGGAGGAGGTGAAGCGTGGGCCGTTAACGCCGGAGCACTTGCGCGAGGCGCTGAGGAGGTATAAGGCTGAGAGGGCCGGGGGGCTGGTGGGGTTGATGGGCTTGGATCGGGGGCAGCATTCGACGGGGGCGGATAGGTTTGGGTTGAAGGCGAGGGGGAGGAGGTTGCTAGGGTAGGGGGGAAGGTGTTGACTGGACTATAATGCCTGGGATGGGGAAAGGGAGGCGTTAATGCATTTTCGGAGTTTGGTATGCGGAGAGCGCGTGGATGGCCCGGCGAGGTCGGTGTACGATATCAATCGCGTATTTGAGAGCGGAGAGTTCGGGCTGTATGTTTATAATATGGGTATTCAGAGGATGGCGTCCTGGAAAGGCAGCGAGAAATGGATACCACAGGTGGGTGTCATGCCTAAATGCAAGATTGCCCTCTTCAGACATGCATGTGCTAGAGACTCTGATTGTTCTCGATAGCCGACTCTATTTGTCTTCAGTGATTCCACTGCACAGTAATGATATGCATTTATAAGCTGCAGGTCGTGAAGTTTTCTAACTTCTAGGCCCCTCTCACTGGAGCTGAACTCCATCTATTTGATTAAGCCCCGGTTTCCATTAGCCCACCAGCTCATACGCAGCGAAGAACCTAGAACCGCCCGCAATGGAGACCATACCTGTAGCAGTGTGTGTAGAGAATCAAGCAGCTCACTGGCCCATCTCTCGAAATCGAGGTCACTTACAACCCAACTACAATAGGCCTACATTTCCCCAGGGAAGACCAAATCGAATGGCTCTCGACCTGTTTTTCCGCTTATTCTTATTGAGAGGCTGCGAAGGAAAAGAAATCATACTTCTCATAAATGGCCCGGAGGTCATATTCGCCATATCACTTATCTGTTGTCTTCGGCATATGTGGTTGTCCAATGCCTCTCCTACGCTTCTAAATCCGACAAAAGCACCTCTAGCTATCTGGGCGCCCCTCGCCATACCAACACGCCGTCACCGCCCAATTTTCCTGTCGCCGCGCTCTCACCACCGATCAACTTCTCGCCGCCATTGATTTTGGCAATGCTGAGTGATAACAGCTTCCAGCAAGTTTCAGAAATTCCTACTTCTGCCAGCGCACTTCTGGGCAGCCCAGGCTATTCTTGGTTAGAGTTGATATCGCGAATGTCAATAGACTGCCCATTCTTGACTCTTGCTATGCTGCCTATGATAAGAAGCTGTTCATGTCTGGCCTCACAGAAGGAACAAGCTTCATCCAACGTGGGGTTCCGCAAAGGCGTACTCGAGTAGGTTGCGTTCTAGACATGTAGTGAGATGTCGATATCTCTTAAATCCCGTCGGCCACAACCACATAATTCACTTCATAGACAGATTCATTTTCGTACACACATCGATTCTCTATCTCTAGCGTCTCTCTCCCCCAGCGCTATCTGATATAAATCAGCACCACCACTAGCCTCAAGGCTCAGCAGTAACTAACCCCTCGCATTCCATGCTATCCGATCAAATGCCCATGCCGAGTCCCCATCGTCCTATAATCCCCCACCATCCCGAACCCAGACCCATCGCGGGCACAACAAGAAAGTATAAGGTACCAACCCCAACCACATGCAGAAAATCCCCTTTTCTATTCCCTCCCCCCACCACTCCCACCTCCCATTCTCTAGTATCATAGTAGTCATAATCCATCGTATTCGCCCCGCCGTACTCGCCGTCGAGGATATCGTTCAGTCATAGAAACATCTTAACAAAAAAATGCAAAATAAAACGGTAAAAAGTTGACCAACTCGGGTCAATATAAATGCAAGCTCTGTCATGATGCTTGCTTAGAAGACCGTGCCGTCACTGATAATCATGATCGGTGGCTCCTTGGTGTTTGGTCTTGTGACCTCCGCGATTTCGCGACCACCCTGTTTTGACTGTCAGTTCATGTTCATTGGAAAATCAGTTGGGCTATTCAGGGAAAGACATACCTTCCAGCTACCCGCCTCCAGCATCTGCGGCAGGGTCAAGGCCTCCTCTCCACTCAAGCCAAGCTCGGTATTCACCTTCGCGAGCAGCATGTCGAGGAAGCCCACCGTGACCGCGCGCCACTCCACAACAACATCATCGCTCGCCTCGAACATGGGCACAACCTCCATGCACTTCTTATTATTGCGATCCGCCTCACTCGCGAACCTAGCGAGTCCCCTCTCCATCTGCTCCGGCTTGAGCGTCAACACACCAGTGTCGATGAAGAGTCCTCCGTTGCGGTACTCGGGGAGCCCGGTCATGAGCTCTGCGCCGGCGAAGTGGATGTGCATCAGCACGGACATTGGCTGCATGAGGGAGTAGCAGAGCCACTGCGTCAGTTTGTGGAACGGGACGATGGTCTCCCACTCGGCGCTGTTGGACTCGCGCGGCATAGAAGAGAGGGGCCAGGCGTCGCCGAGGCTGACTCCGTCCACTACAGTGCGGGAAGCGGGCCAGATGGGTCCGAGCCCATCCATGAGCACGTGCCACAGAGTCGGGAGGGGAACGATGGGGACGGAAGAGATTTGGGTGGTTGGGTGGGAAATCAGGTAATCTGGAGAAGTTAGTAATAGTTCTGTCTAGTTTATTGTGGCTGCGGGAAGTTGCGTGATGCAGAGGATGATCTTACCAATAATGTTTCCTGGCCGTGAATCGTCACCAAAGTACTGGCGGTTTTCGAGAGCCTTCGAGAGGCGGATGAGGAGGTTTGCGCGGCCATCTAGACCAGCAATAGGGTTCTGTGCGGTGACCTGGAGGCCCTTGCCCATGGACTCAACCGTGAGACGCTTCAGTCCGTCGGAATCGACACGGAATGGTTGATCTGGGTCACTGGAGAACATGCCCGCCTTGAACATCTCCAAGCTCGCGACTGCGAGGCCCTCGCTCCTTCTGTAGATCTTGCCATTCTCCTTCGATTTGTAAGACCAAGCTGTGCCTGCTCCGGCGTCGAGAAGCACGGAAACTAGGAAGAGGTCGAGAAGGCGACGGGTCCGCTCAGACGTGTCGACGGAGCTCGGCCATGATTGTAAAAGGTGGCTAACCCGATCTTTCCCGCCGACATTGAAATGTTGCCAGCGTCCATGGGGGGGAATAGTCGCATAATCTGGTGCAAAGTCTCGCTGTATGGTGGTTAGATGTGATCTTGTAGAGCGCGAAGTGCGGGGTCAGAGTAACGGTACCTTGATGATCGAAACAACAAAAGCCACCGAATCGTCAAACTTGGACATGTCCACATCGAAATGGTTTAAATCATTATCCACTGCCTTCTCCAGTACCACTGAACATCTTGCCCTGACTGATCCGATGCTGCGAAGGTATGCAGCCGGGTCGACGAGTGGATCTGGAGCTTTCGGCATTGGGATCTGAGGACGATGCGACGGGGCGGTTGTTGTTGGAGAGAACGGAGCTGAGCTTGTTGGTTGCGATGAGCGTTTTCCAAATCCCAAAGTCGGAGATTGTAATGAGGAGTTTGAGGAGGCGAGCGAAGCTGAGCGTTCACTTATGGACGGCTTGGAGGAGGTCCTGTTGGATGAGTTCTTGCTGAAGAGGCCCATCTTATCGGGTGCTGCTGGCTTCGTAGATAAGGGGTTTAGGTGGGGTCTGGTCCGAAGGTCCCCTGTGAACGAGTACTCCTGGCCTGGATTGGAGCAGAGAACACGCAAATGTGTAGTAAATACACAAGTAGGGCGCTGTAATATACAATGCGAAGATGAATAGACCGATCTGATCTATAGCAAGAATAATGCGCTTTCGATTCGGGGGAGTTGTTGTTTTGTTGACGTGCTCAAGAACAAATGTCGTATGTATTTGTTGGAGTGTATTGTTAGAGTGGCGATGAATTGGAAGTGAAATCCACTCGCAATTGGATTGGCGTGTGAGAAGAAAAGGTGCTGGAAAAGGTGGCAAAAAGAAGGCAAACAATGTACAGCTCCCGATTAAACAATTATCGAAAGGTAAGCCTCGTCCACGCAGAATATAGACGCAGTAACTGTGGAAATATGTCGGGAGGTTTTGTTGTTTTGTATCGGGGGGAGAAAAAATGGGTAGGACACTGGAGGAGGACGGCGGGGGGTGGGGTGTTTTGGTTGTTGTAAGCGTTTATCAGAGCGCGGTACGAGGACTCGGAGTGGCCAGAACAAAGAGCTCCGTCAAAACAGCAGTAGCTTGGGTGGATCGAGCCATGTAAACCAGGCAATTAGGACGGCAAGGCGCGCAGTGGATATAATAGTCACAGTCAGAGAAAGAGCGATGTGGGGGAGAAGTGTGAAGAGAGCGGAGAGAGAAGGGAAGATCAACGAGAAATATATTTTCACCGAAGTGCACGCACAGCGAGGCCCGGCCTGATGGTCAACACCAGCCAAACAAAAAAAATACAGCAAAAAATATGCCGATTAATCGTTGCACTACACAGCCAACCCTGGGGCGAATTTCCACTTCTAGCAGGTATACTCACCCTTCACCCTCCATTAATCTATCAGCTCACTAACCCTTGGATAGATCGCAGTCTACTGTACGCCTGCGCTCCGCAAGTCTTCCCGCAGCCAGGCCCACACAGTCCATTATCCACAGTTATGGCTCGTTATGAAGGACGGAAGGCAAGAATACGCCCTTGATTTGCAACTAGAGTCCCCCTACAGGACGAAAAGCGGCATTTCTCTGTCGTTGACTCCGAGGGCTCGGAGTCTAGAAGAATACCCGTGAGACAACCCAACGGGAAAACAACGGAGAGATCCTTCCACTACCAGGGACCAGGCCCAGAGATGAGATGTTTTTTCTTCCCCAGCGTTCTCTCATACCCAGGGAATATATTTCCCTTCAGGGATCTACTACAGAATCGCCAAGTTCTGCACTGTGTGGAGCACTAAACAGCATGCACAGTGGTAGCGTGCACTGTTCTCCAGGGTAGAGTTACCTAACCTACACTACTCCCGTATAGACGGCATGAGGGAATCACTATTCCCAATCGTGAAGGAATCTACACGCTATCGAGAATGGAAACCCGGCGTCCAGATTTCCAAATACGCAGCGCACAACCACTCCAACGCTCGCATTGCATGTGAGCATCCCACCGTCCGTGTTTATTGCCCAACCGTCGTGCGACTACCACCTAGTCCCTGCTTGGCTACCATCCACTACAGCAGCTACGATACTCTAGACCAAGCTTGCCCGGCCCCGGCGATATACACAGCCCACAGCTGTCTGGGTCCAGCTGTCCCCTGTCGAGCTACGGCCTGTCCCTGCCGCCCCCCCCTTGGGCTCTAGAACGAGGATCGAGGGAGATGAAAGGGAGACGACAGCTGTCGGTTAATACTATACCCCACAATATTCAGCAGCCACAACATGGAGTGCGATTCTTTCCATGCGATTCTGGTCTGATGGCTGTCGGGAGAGTCGGCCTGATCCCAGACACCCCAAAGTCCGAACTCGAGTAGCGTTGTTGTGAACCTATCACATCGAGTGCAGGACGCGATGCAGGTACCGCAGCCACAGGACTGGCAACGACATGGATGCTGCAGAGAGGGACTGCTGCAGGGCACTGCAAAAATCTGACACAGCTACAGGCTCGGTGTGAGAACGGGCACATACGTACTACATGCGACCAGAGTGCGATGCATGCACACCGCGGAAAACATGCCTGTACACGCTCGCTCTTGGATAATTGAATCCCTGGTTTCGGTGCTGCTAACGTGCACCCGGTAGGATGATCGCAGTACCACCATCCGGTCAGAGGAAACGGCATGTGCTGACTGACGAGCTCATGGTGCTGGCGTGCGACTTTGGGAGCTCAATCACCACCACCACCGGGTAAATCCCACGTTGTTAGTGACGGAATGCAACATTCCATGTGGTAGAACCTAGTACGATGACACCTAAGAAACGTGGCCGGCAATATACAGTTCAAACTCTATAGTAGAGTTCCACGAAGGCTGGAATGCTTAAAGCAGTATTACAGTGGTGACGACTTGAACTGCCCAACGGTCCTGCCAACTGAAGGATCGGACTAGAGACGCATGAAGTACAGTAAGTAGCTGCGTACTCCAGCTTATCAAGCACATCCTCTCGCATTTCTCCGAGGGCCATCCAACGCCCGACCCGTATCGGCACGGCTACCATCTTCCGTGGTCGGTCCATCCGAGATGCTCTCCTTCGAATCCTCTTCGGGCAGCCGTTCTGGACAGGATTGCAAAGTGAGCACGGACACAACAGAGCCCTGAACCATGCCCTGTCTCGCATTATCTCAAACCGAGCGAACGAACTACACTATACAGGGGTGGAGCCCGACCGAGTACCTGTCTGTTCAGCAACATACCCACCCCGCCACAAAACCCACCGCCCAGCGAGNAGACCTTTCCACCACCAACTGCCACTGTTGACTAACACCACAAATCCCCAGATTGCCGCCATCCGCCACATCCAATAGCGCGCCACCGCGATCCTCCGGAACCTACCGCCCTCATTGCCGCGGTCTCGTCCCAACCCTGTCACCCTGTCCCCCAATCCCCCTAACCAAGTTCCCAAACCCAGGTACCCCCCCCTTGGTTCCCCATCAATCAGCAACAGCGCCCGCCCCATCGGTCCTCCACTGCAACCCAGAGCTTACTCTACTCTACTCCTCACAAACCAAAATCCTCCCAGCCCACGCACAGCACCACGGGACCGCAGAGGCTGCCAATCGGACCGCTCCCTTCGCGGCTAGCTTGCGTGCAATGCGAGTCTCGCCCGGCTGGCTAGGGCACGTCCGCGCCGGCTGGCGCCAAGGCAGCTCTGGAGCGATGGTGGCGAGCTGTCGAGCTGTCGAGCTGTCGTGGAGTCGCGGCGGGCGGTGGCGGCGGTGTGATCTGCGAGGGAGTGTCTCGGTACTGTGGGTGTGAGGGGTCCGGGCGCGATCCTGTTTGCTTTTTCGGGTTGGTGGGGGAGGTGATTGGGGGGAGGTGTTTGGGAGAGGGGGGGCGAGGCGTGAGAGATGGTAGGTTATGGGGAGGAGTTGGGTGGGTGGAGACAAATAGCTTCCTGTATATTGACGATAGTGTGTGAATCTACGTAATGTAGTATGTAGTCTGTCTTATATACCCCAATAGTATATACCGTCCAAGATATGCACTCTAAGAGATGTATCCCAAGATATGCAGCCCTGCCGCTAGATTCCAGTCCTCAGCTCTGTCTGGAGCAATTGCGTGCACTCCTCCCATATGTGCCTGTGTCAATATTTGACCTCAAAAAGAAAATCAAACCCAAAACGCCTCTAACCTAGTCAAATCCTTTGGATATCTCCCATGTCGGCATCAGAGGAGCCAATGTCGTAACGTCGTATCGCCCAAACTCCAACCACCTTCCACTTCCCGACAAGCTTTCAAGCCACCCCATCGCAGCACAATCGCCGCGCCCCCACGTTCGTCCCCCACGCTCTCTCCCAAAACGAACAAACAAACTCAAAACTGAACTGGTATCACTGCTCCTCCCCTAGCAATCCCCCACCCCTCTCCTCCCTCTTCACCCGCCGACTCGGACCCGGCGCCATCTCGACCCACTTCCCATCCTTCGTCCACGTCCCGGCCCTCGTATAATCCAACGTCGCGGTCCCCTGCATGAACGCGAATCGGAAATACTCATTCGAGTCCAGCCCCGGCTGGCGCTCCCACATGAAGCCGCGCCCGTTGCGGGGCTCGTCGTCGACGTAGCCGCGGAAGCGCTCGACGTCGTTGACGAGGATGCTGACGCCGTCGAAGTCGGTCTCGAGGTCGGGCCAGGTGAAGGTGATGTTTGAGTTGCTGGTGCTCGCGGTGGCACTGGCGAGCTTGATGGCGGGGGGAAGGAGGGTGGGGAGTTTGGAGTTGTGCTGCGCGTCGTCGAGGAGGGCGGCGTCGGTTTGGAGGAGCGAGTCGAAACCCCATCGCGCGATGCCGTTGATGAAGAGGCCGAGGAGGATTCCTTGGTAGAGGAGACTGGGGCGAGTCTGCATGCTTGTTCCGGGGATGAGGAGGATGCAGAGGATGTAGTGGTGGATGCGCAGGTTTAGGCCGGGGATGCAGATGCAGACGACGATGCCGAGGAGGATGATGGCGTAGAATCCGAGGTAGCGGACTAGGCGGCCTTCTTGGCGGAAGGACCAGACTTGCTGCGCGACGATGGCGAGGAGGAGGATGGCAATGAAGGCGAGGGCTGCTTTGGCGCCGGGCTGCTGCTCGAGATCGTGGGGTGTTAGGCGCTGGATGGGGATGAAGTCGAAAGTGTAGTTTGTGAGGGAGCCGACCCAGCAGCCGCCGAGCCAGAGGATGGTTTTTTCGATTTGTGCGGTCAGGTTGAGGAGCGTGCGGCGGATGGCGTAGACGTAGAACACGAATGCGACGAACATAGCTGGGAGGAACCTAGAGACTAGAATTTGGAGCAGGTCGAGCACGCTGCTATGCGTAGGGGGGTCGGAGGCGAGGCCCACGTGAATAAAGACAGTGGTGAAGATGGTGAAGAAGAAAACTTTGGGGGAGGTGACGAAGATGCTCAGTATCGAGGTGTAAATGACAGATATGGCGAGGAGCGGCCATCTCATGTCTTTCGCCGAGCAGCTCACATCAGGCTGGAAGACGAAGGACAGCGGGAAGTGCGAGTCAAAGCCTATACTCTTGATACCGTTGGCATTTGAGCTGGTAAATGAGCTCGCCTCGCCATTCTTGCTGACAACTCCGCAGCCGCCTTCACTGTCGCTGATTACGCCGGCGTGGATGGCGGCCTGGCAGAGGAACGAATCGCCGCGATAAGTGGCTCTCGGGTCAACTGAAGTATCTTCGGGAGGGCCGCCGATAACCAACGAAGCGTAGTTGATCTCTTGGGTGCCAACAGCTCGCGGATTGAGCACTTTGAAGCCCGCGCAGGAGGCGGGACAACGGAAGGCAAGGCTCTGCCCCTCAAAGGGACGACAGTTAGATCCTTGGAGGCCACATGAGTTTCCAGAACTCCAGAATGTAGCGCCGCAGTCGATAGCCACAGGCTGGCCGTAAGACCCGATGTCGGCGGCTAATTGCGAGTATCGAAGGGTCAATCCAAAAGTGAGGCCCCAGCAGAGGTAGAAGAATAGCAGGAGAGCCAGCCTCGCCTTCTTCTTGGGCACGTACGTGTCTATGAGCCGGATTGGGGCTTCCTGGACGGAGCGGAACCATGGATTGATATGGTGTCGCCGTGGAGGCTGTGGCCCTTGCACCCATCTCACCACAGCCCTGGAGTACCGTTGAACTCTGGTCGGAATCCACGGATACTTGCGGTAGGTCCCATCTTCCTGTATGAATCGAGGCGCCGACAAGTCTGAGCTGGATGCTTCAGTTGATTCTGTAAGTGGACGCGGTCGTTCCAGAGATCCAGTCGATGCCCTCGTCCCCGCACCAGGCGCCGGATGCGCGGCTTCTTCGTCGCTGAGTCTACCAGCCATCGCCATGTCGTCGTCCGGTACTGGAGATTTCGTAAGTTACTATCACTTCGGTCGGCTTATAAAAAAAAGCTACTCACCACGACTATACTCTGGATCGGTCGTTGGACCTCGACTCCACGGAAAGTTAGGCATCCTCCACCTTTGTACGCCGGTGGTCGATTAGCTGATGTACAGTAATACTGGGTGCGGTCGTTGAGCTGCTTGCATCCAGGTGGAGTACTCTAGCCAGGATGCGCTGCGGGAGGATCGGAAACACGAGGCTGTTTCCCCAATGGGGAACGTGGTTTGGTTTCATTGCCCACGCTATATGCGCAGTAGTGTGGTTTTTTGTGTGGAAGAGGGTGATACATAGTGGGATGTAGTAGGGTATAGTGGGCGATAGTGGACTACTGCGGCGTGGAAGGAGGGGAATCCGTCTTGAGCACATTGGCGGCATTGGCGCTGTGACGTAGGCCTATCAGGAACGACACGGGTAAATCAGGACCACCAACCGACGATCAACCACCACTAACGACCACTGAAGAACTATCCAACCACCGTATTTTTAGCGTCATGGCGGTCATCGCACCCACAGAATATTTTGGAGCTCACGCCCAATACTGAAAATGGCAGGAAAGTCGCAATATACTTTTTGATATCACCTTGTACGCGATACAGTGCTTTTGCGGAGTACTTGTAAAACAACCTCTGACGTCGGTATCCGAGTATATTCAAGTCTCAAGGTCTCAAAGTCTCAAACGCCCTTCCATGAAGATCTGTCCTGCGCATGCAAGGCTGTGCAACAACTACAACCGGGGCCTTTTTCGTATCACAGAACTAACCTGCGGGCCGAAGATCATTACTGGCTTCCGAAGCAAGGGACTAAAAGCTTACACGAACTCTTCAACATCGTCAGAGAGGATCAAAATGACGGCCGGAGCATTGGATCAGCCGTCTGATCAGCCGTTTTTCACGCTCCACGATGAAACAGACAATAATGCTGCGCCCTCTGATCCCCGTCATGCAAGGCTTGGCCGTATCTCGGTGAAGAGCCGGAGGACTCTCGACACGCCAAACTTCCTGACCCTCACTTCACGTGGTGTCGTCCCCCATATCAGTCCAGATGTCGTAGGGGAGCAGACAGAGTTCGCCGGCGTCTATACGGCGATTGAAGACTGTGAGTACAAGTCAACCTTCAAAAGACAAAAAAATAAATGTCACGTGTCCAAACAGGGGCTGATCAGGTGTAGATGTAGAAAAGGCAACGAGAGGAGGCGTGCCTCCGATTATGAGGATGCCGGCTCGGAATAGCACGCCGCTGCATAGCTTCACCGCTTTACCGCCCTCCCTCATCACCGTTCTGTCGCCACGCCGCTCGCCCGCAGTCAGCGCACCGCAGGGCAACCCAGACAGCGGCCTTTCAATATTCACCTCCACCGGTTTCCAGTCTCTCAGCACGCAGCGGTACGCAGAATACGCCAATTATATCAAGCCAGATATTACTATCGCCATGGGTGATTTGCCATACGGGCCAATGCCCGGCAAGAAACGGGCCTCCAAAATGTCCGAGAGGACGTCAATGTGGGTTGCTAACTTCGTCTCCGAATTATCAAAGTCCCCGGAGTCACCGGACGCGCCAGTAACAGCAGTATTCGCACCAGTCTTGACAAGAGACTATCAGTCTCAATTCGAGTATATCGACCATATCGCCGAGGACCTCGCCCCTTCCCTTTCCGGCCTAGCATTCTACTCCTCCTCCCTCCTCCCCGATATCCCCCAAACCGCCTCCCTCAACCGTCTCGTCCGCCTCTCACTCGACGAGCCCTCCTCCCCACACGAGATCCTGCGCCAGATCTCTCTCGGCATGGACGTCTTCACCATCCCCTACCTCACCCTCGCAACCGACTCCGGCCTCGCCCTAACCTACGAATTCCCGCGCCCGTCAGTCGCAGACCCATCGAACCCGTCCGTCGCAGGCACATCCCTCCAACCCCTCGCCATCGATCTCTTCTCCACATCCTACTCCACCGCCGTCACCCCACTCATCCCCACCTGCACATGCTACGCCTGCACATCCCACCACCGCGCCTACATCCAGCACCTCCTCAGCGCCAAGGAAATGCTCGCCTGGACGCTCCTCGCGCTGCATAACCACCACTCTACCTCGGCCTTCTTCGCAGCTGTCAGGAAGTCCATCGCTGCTGGCACATTCGAGGCGGATAAGGAGGTGTTTGAGCGGACTTATGAGACTGAGCTCCCTGAGGCCACGGGGCATAAGCCGAGGGCGAGAGGGTACCATTTTAAGAGCGGTGCAGCGGAGCCGAGGAGGAATAAGCCGGCTTGGGGGGCGTTGAGTGAGGGGGTGGGAGAGACGACGCAGACGCCGCTTTTGGTGCCGGATGAGGAGGATGCGGGGACGTTGGATGCGAAGGGGTTTGCTGAGGATTTGACTGATAAGCCGGAATGATTAGATTATGAAAAGTAGATGATATATATTAATATGCGATTCTAGGGTGTCAACTTGTATCATCCTGGCCGAAGAGAGTTATAGTATGGCTCACAATATATATTATAACTGTTTATATGTTTTTCAAAAATAAATAAATTAATGATGAAAGGATTGAACCTTAGGACAACAACCTTTGTCCAACCCACAGAACTCCTAACAAGTGTCAATTGTAATTACTTTTTAGCTCTCAACTCTATCAAGGCATAACGCCACTGCCGTAATCGCCCTGTCTTTGTCACGATATACGAGGTGAAATCACGACGAAGACGTTATTCTGCCGGCTTTACATTCCCACACCGCCCATAGCTATTTCCACCGCCTTTAACAGCGCCAAATCAAATGGCGACTTTCGATAATACCGATAAGCCCTGCCATCCACAGGGCAGGCGGCTGTTGGCATTCGTGACCGCCTGAGACCATTTAGTGTGTTGTAAATTATAGATATCTGGCATCCCGGATGGCAGTTCAATAATCAACGGTCCAGCAACAAGGGAACTCATATAAAAAACACCTGCTGTGAAAAACGGCTGCTATCCTATGTCACGGCGCTGGTGACCTCTAGATCGCAGATCGCGCCAAACCAGGCCCCGCTCGGTGACAACCTCAATCGACGCAAGCTACCACACCCACCGACATCACAATCACATCCTCACCACCATTGCCCCCATCACCGCCCAGCCCACCACCACCAACGCACCCGTCTGCACCACCCCCGTCGCACCATCGCCCCGGCAAGCACCCATTCCAGTCCCGCTGTGCTACACAGATCGCGCGGATCGGTTCCCGACCTTCACCCGCAGTGTGCCCGGCACCAACCAGACGCCGCGACGACGACGAGCTGGTTGCGCAGACCCTAACGCTCGGGAAGTCGGAGCCGAGAAGGAGTTATTGCGCAGATAGATAGCTGGCAGCGCGGGCTCGGACGATTTTTTTCAAAGAGGAGTTGGGGATTACAAGTGCGCAGAGTCCCGACTATCGCGGCTCGACACACTGAGACACCTGGGCAGGCTTTCGGGATTTCGCTGGTTGTCAATAGGTAACCTTGGCGCGAGGCCGAGTTTCCGAGTTCTGGGTATCGAGACGTTGTCCTCGAACTCTACGCACACGACGATATGGCGGACTCGGCGCAACCGGTAGCGGATGCGGGCGCGGCGCCGGAGATTCGCAAGCAGAAGAAGAAGAAAGTGCTGTTGATGGGGAAGAGCGGGTCGGGGAAGAGTTCGATGAGGAGTATCATCTTCAGTAACTATGTTGCGAGGGATACGAGGCGGTTGGGGGCGACGATTGATGTTGATTTGAGCCATGTCAAGTTTTTGGGGAACTTGACTTTGAATCTATGGGATTGTGGAGGGTGAGTTCGAGGCTTCTATGTTTGTCCGGTGGAAATGTTAACGTGGAATAGTCAGGATGCGTTCATGGAGAACTATCTATCCCAACAGCGCTCGCACGTCTTCTCAAATGTCGGCGTTCTCATATACGTCTTCGACATCGAATCCCGCGACTTCGACCGAGACCTCCTAACCTACCGCTCCATCATCTCCGCCCTGTCGCAATTCTCACCTACCTCCTCCGTCTACATCCTCATTCACAAAATGGACCTTGTCGCGCCGGCACAGCGCGAGGCATCATACAACGACCGCATCGCGGCCATCAGGACGAAGTCGGATGTCTTCGACCCTGTCCCGTTCGCGACGTCGATTTGGGACCAGTCGCTGTACAAGGCGTGGGCTGAGATTATACACGATTTGGTGCCCAACCTCTCATCTATTGAGCGGCATCTCGCGACCCTCGGCAACCTCATCGAGGCTGAAGAAGTGTTACTGTTTGAGCGCTCGTCCTTCCTGGTAGTTTCCCACTGGTGCTCTTCAGTCGGATCATCGAACCCGACTACGGACCGCTTTGAGCGGCTCTCGAATATCATTAAGAACTTCAAGCAATCGACGTCCCGGTACACGGGCACACCAAAGTCGGCAGAGCAGTTCGTGTTGCTGGAACTGAAGCTGAGTCGCTTCTGTATGTTTGTGGTCAAGTTCTCTACAAATACGTATCTGGCTGTTGTTTTACCTCCGGGGGAGGAGCGGTTTAATGCTGCGCTGGAGAATGCTATACAGGCTAGGAAGGAGTTTGAGAGTTTAGATAGTCCAGCCAGGAGAGGTCCGGATCGTGGAGTTAGTGGCCCAAGCGAATGAATACCTTTTCCTTTTTGAATGCTCTGGATGAATCGAAGAGTGGAAAGCAAAGAATATATGATTGATACCCGGACTTTTGAAAGCATGATAAAAAGTAAAGACCATTAAACTATTAATATGACACTTGACCTCCAAATGTGTCCCCCTTCAAATGTTATACCATAGTGGGGGTTCATAAAACGCGAACCGCCAAGGAGTCTCGTGACATTTTATGCATGGTCAGAGTTATGCATTAGCTCCCAGGAACCTGGGACCTCAAAATATTTCTGGGCGAGCACAGCGCACTCGTCCGCGCACCCACGACGACAACCAGCCATGATTCCGAGCAGAGGGATACAATGGTCCAGCCGGACCATTGGCATAGGTCGCCGGCGACTGGAAGACCTTTCTATTAGATCCGTAAGCCCCTCCCCCCCCCGCAGCCAATCCACCGAGCTCACCCGAACGACACAGTTTTCCTCCTCGACCACCCGCAATGCGCGGCTCCCCGCCGCGCCATTCAGCGCATTGTCGTCCAAGGCAGCAGCTACGAGACCACGATTCGTGCAACCCAGCTCGATCCTGACGCAGCTCCCATCGCGGCGCTTCAACTCCTCCAAGGCGGCCGCGACCACGGCAGCTACGACACCCGGAGATTTCACGACCGACGCCCTAGCCGGAACGAGCAGTGCGCACACCAGCACCTCCCTCGACGACGCAATCGATATCATCACCAGCGCCAAAGACGCCCCCGAACACATCGGCTACCTCAAGTCTCTCGGGCTCGACTACGGCTACGGCCCCACCTCCGTCGTGGAGTGGTTGCTCGAGCACACACATGTCTACTGCGGCACGCCATGGTGGGCGTCCATCGCCTTGACCGCCGTCTTCATCCGTATCGCCTTCTTCAAGCTGTACGTCGACGCTGCCGACAACGGGGCGCGCATGGCGCGCGTGGCACCGCAGACGAAGCCGCTGCACGCCAAGATGATGGAGCTCCAGCGCTCGAACGACCAAGCGGGGACGATGACGGTGCGACGCGAGTTGCAGATGATTCACAACCGTGCGGGAGTTAAGATGTGGAAGTCCATGTTGCCGATGGTGCAGGTGTTTACTGGTTACGGGACGTTTGTGCTGCTGCGCGCGATGGGCAAGCTGCCAGTGCCTGGGCTGGAGACGGGAGGACTACTCTGGTTCCAGAACTTGGCGATCCCGGATCCGTACTTCATCTTGCCCCTTGCGGCGGCGGGAGTGTTGCATTTGGTTCTTAAGGTGCGTTTTCCCCCTATTTCCCCTCTGCTGGTGAAGATATATACTGACAACCCCCTAGCAAGGAGGTGAGACAGGGACATCCACCATGTCAGCCAACACCACGAAGCTCCTCTCCTATGGCTTCCCGGCTATCTCCTTCCTCGTCACCTCCTTCCTCCCCGCCGGCGTACAACTCTCCTTCTTCGTCACCGGAATCTGGTCCGCGCTGCAAGTGACCCTCTTCCGCAAACCCGCCGTCCGGTCCTTCCTAGGGATGGCGCAGATGCCGCCACCAGTTAAGACCGTCGATCCCAAGAACGCGAGCCCGTACCGCGCCGACATCATGACGGTGCAGCAGATGAAGCAGCGTGCTGAGCCACCGACGACGAAGGGCATTTTTGCGGCGCTGAGCGAGACCGTTGAGGGCGCGAAGAAGTCGGCTCAGGAGGGCGTGAAGACTGCGAGGGAGATGGCTGGGCAGACGGAGGCGCCGGGGAAGAGGTCGAAGGCGCAGTTGGCGAAGGCGAAGGAGTATGAGAAGAAGAGGAGGGCGGAGGAGGCGGCGAAGGTGAAGCAGGAGAGGGAGTGGAGGAGGGCGCAGAGGGAGGCCGAGAAGGGGGAGTAGAGGGTGCCATCACCGTGAGGGTTGGTGATTGTAGGGGGGAGATTGTATTATAGGGGTGATGTGTATGTTGCATTGCATGGGAGGGGATTGTACTTGTATTTAACTTCCATTTCTGTTCGATATGGTGGTGTGTACTTTTGGGATGGTGGTGGTGAAAATGTGTACGGCATAGTCCTTGCTACAATAGAACTTTCATATCAAAATCATCTACATCAAAACAGCTGACTCATAATCTTCCGTCGCCAACGTTCACTATATAAAGATGCACACAATACTTCTGCTCTGCTTTCTGGAAGGCCACAGACAGTTCCAGACAGTGACTGTGCTTCAAGTCTTGAGCACGCATTGCCAATTAGTGCCGCGAGCGCCGCAAGTCTTAATGGACGTGATAGTAGGGCACCCTGTGGGAGTAGTTACGGGGGAATAGTGCCGGCGGTGAGAAATAAGGGCGAGGAGAAGTAATGGCGGGGAGAAGTAACGGTGGGGAGAGATACTGAGGGTGAGAAGAGAGCAACAACGTCGATTTTTAGACAGCTTGTCGCTATAGCTTAGCTCGGGTACGTGCCTGGACTGCAGTTGCCTGGTATCCCTTGTGAATATCCAGCTGGAGGTTGTTGATCGAGCGCCAATCTCAAGATCACGAATTCGATGGTCTGCTCGAACACTTATTGCCGGATCGATGAGTGTTTACATGTGAGGGCAACTTTCGTATTTTGGGACGCCATTTTGAACCCTCTGGGTTTATTTGCAATCTCTGAGAACCACTCTGCCGTAATAACCCTTGAAATGGCATCTCATAATCCCCTTTCCCCACGAGACCCTCACGCCCATCCCTCGCCCTTATCAATATCAACTCAGGGGTATAAATACCCCTCCTTACCCCTATTCCGTATCCGCAACCCAAACAAACATATTGCCTAGTCTGTTATATTCGCTATTAACGCAACGTGGTATATCCTGGTGTTTCTTGATATCGGGATCTAGGGGAAGGGAGTATGATGTCGGTGGAGGGAAGACGCCCCACCGGAATACTGCAGAGCAATCCAGTACTTCAACAAGCCATATGCAGGACGAGAAGTCCAACTCTGAAGATTAAAGAGTGCAATCAGCGATGCGTTGGGAAGCTTATTGAGTACACATCTCATCAATTATTAATTTTACAACCCATTATCCATACGGCGTCCTATTATTCATATGGTGTATTCGTAAAGGTCTGGCCAATCTTATCTGCGGCCGCAGCTCGCGCCATTACCGCCTAAACAGGTGGGGGCATACCGGCGACGAGAAGACTGCGGTAAGAGGGCTGGGTGACAGTGAGAAAAAGGCCGACGGCAATAGAAACTCGACAGCAGCAATATCACATCCCAAACCTCTCCAAGACCTTGTCGGGTAATGAAATCCACGGGATCGATGTATGAATTAACGGGTTTAGTCTTGACTTCCGGGAGACAGCCCCTAGTTTTTATGAACTCATTCCAAAAATCAAAAGTTATCTTCTCCATGTGCTGATTTGGTCCTCGCAGCCTGCGAGCAGTATCTTTCTAGAATCCCAACAGCAAAGTTAGTTTTCATATCTCAAACCTCCCCAATAATCATATCTTCGGCCCCATCTATGAACGGTGGCCTCTCATATATGTTACTCTAGCAATAATCGTGGAAGTTCTCGTATTTATCCATATAAAATATGAGAGGCATGTATATCTAGCCCACATCTTCGTCGTTATGCTTAGTGATCCCGTTATAGAACAGCGGTTGCACCCGTGCACCTCTAATTACGGAAAGAAGGTACTTCTAAAAAAGGGCTAGGAGTTATTCCGTTATTGCCTTGGCTTCTAATTGGAGAACGAAGGTACCTTCTAGAAATAGGCTAGGCGTTTATTTCTGAGAACAATCAGCGCTTGACAGAGACAAGGCGGGTGGCTCTCAGCTCTGATTTATAATCAAGTATGAAACGTACACTCGATAGGAGTATAACCATCGACTGAAAACTCCGAATATGAAACTCCAACTGGCCGGCCGTATTAGGTGAGGATCACTAATCCGCACTGTGTCAAGACAAGTAGATCGATCGCCACCTTGAGGCTATCAACTCTTGTAGCACGCCATACCCCAAGGCTGGATTCTAGCCCTGTCCTTAACTTGTCCAATTCTCGAGGCAACAACACCACACCACCGGATCTCGAGACAACAGCACCACATGGGTTTGACGTTCTACGGCCAACTCAGCTTTTGTAAATCTAGAAATCAGTGTAATGTAATAGTCATACCGCTTTGTTAATCCGCTACAGCGATGACAGCTGCACCACCATCTTCAATATACGCCACACTCCCGACCATTGCGACGCAAAGGCCCTAATCCGGAAGTCTTCGCAATAGTTGTTTTAGCAATTTTGCATAATGGTGTCAACTAGTAGTGGTTCTACAGGTATGGAGCACATCTAAGATGCCATATAGTGTCTTACTACGTGCTACTAACCTTTTCAGGAGAACGTTTCCAGTTCATCTCGATCCAATCCCCAGATGACGCAAAAAATAAGACCTCAAGGCGACTGGCCCAGTCGCATGCTGTAAGGCGAGCACTTTGGATCAAACGAATGCTCCAACAAGGCTCGGGGGACAATTTTCGCGTGACGACATCGGCAGATCACTGTAAAGCCAGGAGATTCGTGTTTACCGGAACTCTAGACAAGTCTTTCTCCTCCAGTCTCGACCCATTCGAGACGCTTCCGGTCGATTCGTCGAGGTTGCAGATACTGCTGGGCAACTGTAAACTTTTCCTGCTGTTATGAAAACTGCTCCAAAAAGCTAACAATAAATGATACAGACAAAGCTAGACAGGCCCCTGAGCCAGTCTTCAGTGTTGCTAAGGAGCTTGGGTTCCAGAACTTTTTCGCGGTTTTCCGAACTGGTCTGGTTGATTCCGCTCTGATAAACGCTGTTATGCTCTCCTTTGTATTCTCGGCCACTGGGGGCAGCATTGACCACGAGTGTCTTGGGTACCAGGGTCAGGCGATCACACATATCCGAATGAAGATGGGTTCCCTAGTTGAGGCGACCTCGGAATCTACCATTGGAGCCATTTTACTGCTAGCTGGGGTAGAGGTGTGTAAACGCAGCTCTTTGGGGTTTCCCGGGTTTTGAGCTGGGTTGAACTGACATTTGATTACCTAGGCTCGCCTTGGGAAGAAAGATCAGGTTCAAATTCATATGAACGCAGTGCAGCAACTGCTTAAGATCTGTCGAGAGAAGGGTGTTATTCTCACTAGTGGAATCAAACGTGCCATATTTTGGTAAGCAAAGTTGAAATATAATTGTGACTTTATCTTACAATGACCGACAGGCAAGACCTTAATTCCTCAATCTTAGCAGGGTCTAGTCGCATCTTTGACCATTCAACTTTCGCCGAGCTTCAATGGACTAGAGATTCGCTCTATCCAAACGGTTTTCGGCTGCCATTAGGATTTCAGACACGATCCTACATACTCACTAAAGAGTTTGTCGAAGTGCTCGAAGATTTACATGCATTGCAATGTATTCGAGACATTCCTGGTTACACAAAGTTTGATGTAATGGGAATGGTGGGTGTCAATAATCATACAGCATCTATTCAATCTAGGCTTGTGGGCATGCCGAATCTTTCTCTTCTTCTGAAGTGTTCTCATCTTGCGGCATATATATGCTCAGTTATGATATGCTGCACAGTGTGGTGCTCCTTAACTATCCCTGTAGGTGAACCACAAACATTGCGTTCTCACATCTCTTGCCAGTCTTGCTCCTGCTAAGAAAAGTTTCGCATAAACGGACTTGACACGCCGCAAGACTTCTTAGCTACTCGGATTCATGAATGTGCTGACTCTAAACTTTACAGTTCCATGTTTCGTCACAACTGCTCTACGAAATACAACAGGCAATCGACGACCCCATATGGGATGATCATCCCGACTTGCTGCTTTGGCTCCTATACATCGGTGGCACATTTGCTCCAGAAGGGGCTGTACGCTCCGATTTTGTCGCACTTTTGCGCTCGAATAATTCTGCCAGGTTCGGTAACTCGAATAGCTCATGGCCAGAAGTGCATAAAATCTTAAAGCGATTTATTTGGTCAGAAAAAGCATTCACATCCCAGGGTAAGGCGCTTTGGGAAGAAACATTCGTCTGAAGGATTCAACATAAAAGACGTAGTTCCCCAAATACCACATAAAACAAACAACAACAAATGACCTTTAGGTCAGATTTGTGACTGTGGGATCTATAGCAATCTCCGCGCCCTCCTCGACTTCTTCTCGCGGGAAATACGCCATTTTGATCATTCTGAATATCATATCGACGTCGAACTCCTTTAAATCCAACTGCAACATGTCACCCGCCTCCACAAAGCCAAATCGCTCATAGATTGGCCTGCCCATGAGTCCAGCTTCTAGGTACGCTGGGACGTGGTCCCTTTCAGCCTGTTCAATGCCCCATTTGACTAGAAGGCCTGCTGCACCTTTTCCGCGATGAGACGGATGCGTTACCATGTGCATCAATATCCAACATGGCGCATTTTCTGGAATCCATGAACGCCGAGCTGCGTCCCGGGTTGTTAGGATATGATTATGAAGGGCAATGTTGAAACCGCGGGGAGCAGACTGTCCTGGTTCAAGGTTATGGGTCTCCCATTGAATCTCGGTGTCAAAGTTGTACCCATTCGGATAGAAATGCCAGCGAGCTATACTAATAATAGTATCCTTGTTCGCAGTATCAATAACCTTCATGTAGCGAACTGTAGGATCGCCACGGAAGCGACTTCGTTGTTTCGTGAAGTGGAAAGCTAACCGAGTCTGCGCCTCTTCTCTCGTCTTCACCGGCCAGCAGATTGGCGTCGGGGGGCCTACGAGGTCATCACCTGGTGGGTAGGAGGCACCATGAGACACGAGCTCATCAAAATCTTGAAAATCTAGAGGACAGAGCTGAAGGTACATTTCGAAAGGGCGTAGTTTAGTATGTTTTGAAGTTCTAGGTCCGCTGAGAGGCAAAGTAGTGAGACAATGAGTGACCAACCGAACAGCATGAGAATCTAAGAAATGCGGACAGATGGCATCGTTATGGAACTATCATAAATAATCAGCAAGTATCGAGACCACTGGTGTGACAAATCAATGCTGCCGTCGGTTGAAGGATCATCCGGCCTATCCGATGCCACAATGTTTGAAGCATACCTAGTCCGTAAATGGAATTACGTCTGTTCCTAAATAGGAAATGTGCCTTTTCCCCAATAGAACGTATCTTCGTTTTTTGAGTGGAACACTTTAATAGCCCTTCTGAGTTGTAATCTTTTCATCAATGAGACCTCCTATTGAAGAAAATTCACATTTCCTATTGAAGAGCTCCCGCCACGGCGAGTTTGTCATCAAAGCACGAAGTTACTTATAATATTGCTACAATAATCATATAAATATGCTCCAGAATACCCAAGCAGCTGAGAGCTTCATCTCCTTCATACCTAATACTCTGGTAGACAACACTTCATTACTTCGAAGAGCGCTAAATCGCATACTCTATCTAAAATCCTTTACTCATGGCCGAATCACACATATTCAAGCCATTGAAAATAGGCAATGTGGAAGTAAAGCATAGGATTGGGATGGCTCCGCTCACTCGCCTCCGCGCAAATAGCGACCGCGTGCCAACGCCTTTGATGAAGGAATACTACAGCCAACGAGCCTCTGAGCCTGGCACTTTGATTATTAGTGAAGGCACCCTCATATCGCAGGCAGCCTGCGGCAACTTCGCCAATGGTCCTGGCATTTGGAACAATGACCAGGTCGCTGCATGGAGAACAATCACCGACGAAGTTCACAGCAAAGGATGCTTCATATTCTGTCAGCTATATGGGATGGGCCGTGTTGCGAGTGTTAAAGAAGCAGAGAGAGAGGGAATCAGCATTGTCGGGCCTAGCGCTATTCCAATCGGAGAAGGCGCCGCAGTACCACGGGCCATGACTATTGGAGAGATCAAGCAAACGGTTCAAGATTTCGTGATAGCCTCGGAGAATGCAATTAAAGCAGGGTTTGATGGTGTCGAGTGTCACGGAGGAAATGGCTACCTTGTCGATCAATTTATCCAAGACGTCAGTAACAAGCGCGACGATGAGTACGGCGGAAGCGTGCAAAACAGGTCTCGCTTGATCCACGACATCATGAAGGCTGTCGCCGATGCTGTGGGCCCAGAACGTGTTGGGCTTCGTCTCACTCCGTGGAGTTTGTTTCAAGGCATGAAGATGGAGGATCCAATCCCGCAGTTTTCGGATATCATCAGCAAAGCCAGCCAGTTAGATCTGGCCTACCTTCACTTGGTCGAGTCACGAGTGTCTGGCGCTGATGATTCCAAAGGTAGTGAGGAGCGGCTAGACTTTGCATACAAGCTCTGGAATGGACCCCTTCTGGTTGCTGGAGGGTATAACCTAGCAGATGCTCAAAGACTTGTTGATGAAGAGTATCCGGACAAGGACATTGTGGTGATGTTTGGGCGACACTTCCTTGCAAACCCGGACCTGGTATATAGAATCAAAGAAGGCCTGGGACTTGGTGCATACAAGCGTGAGACTTTCTATACTAACACTGCCGTGGGCTACGTCGATTACCCGTTCAGCGCAGAATATGTAGCAGCAGCAGGTAGGGTTTGTTAAGACACATGTTAGGGTTTCGGAACCTATATTGGAGTTAGAAATATAGATTGAAAATAAAATCACTCGTTTTAAGGCGGAACAGGCTTGTCGTCGTCATATTTGACTTAGAGAATTATTAAATGTCCAATAGGATCCGCCTCAGAATTTATAGTCAGCCACGAAGCTGAGACACCGACGACAGCGAAAGATAGCGAGAGCGCAATGGCAGTAGACGACCTCGATAGTGAGACTGGGGGAGGAGGAAGAGGAGATCGCAGTATAGTCTGGCGATTTGTGAGCCAATACCAGTCATCTGGAACGAAATACAACGAGTCACGGCGTGCCCTGTAGAAAGAAACGATATATACTCTCTGATTATGTAAATTTGGATATCAGTTTGCTGAAACAAACATCAAGGCTACAACATTAGATTCTTACCCTACTAGCTATATTAAAATAAGATTACTTCTTACCAACATGAATGATAATCTTGCCCTTCGAATGCCCCTCTCTTAGCTGTTTGAAGGCTAGAGGGACATCCTTCCACTCGAATGACTCCTCGACAACGGCCCGGGCTTTTCCTTCCACCATCCACTGACCGATTCGCGTGAAATACTCACTCGTGTTTCTCATCATAATGAAATGGTATTTCCTCCCTCCATTTATAAACGATGGCAGCATTTGCCTCTTCATGTTGGCACTGATATCACCAGCTGAGACTCCCGTGCCGACACTTACGAAAGTCCCGCCAGGCTTCAGAAAAGCGTTGCTGCTATTGTATAACTCTGACGACCCAATATTGTCGACAACAAGATCGAAGACGAGGCCCATCTCTTTCAATTTTGGCACGACGGCTATCTCCCTGTAATTAATGACCTCGTCAGCCCCGAGTTGCTGACATAGCTCGACGTTGGCGGTTGAACATGTCGTGGTGACATAAGCTCCCATGGCCTTAGCGAACTGGATTGCCCAGGTGCCGACTCCACCACTCCCGCCGTTGATAAACACCTTCCAGCCCGGCTTCAGGACCCCAGGTAACAAAGACTGATAAGCCGTCGTAGCTGCAGTCCCTACTGCCGCGGCATGATCTGGGTCCACGCCTTCGGGTAGCGTAGCGCATTCCGAGGAAGAAATGAGAGTGAATTGGCCCAGTGTGCCAAACCGAGACGCCTTCGACAACCCTCCAAATATCAATTGGCCTTCCTTAAAATCGTTGTTTGACGGGTGCTTTGCGACAATGCGGCCGCAGAAGTCGAGGCCTGGAGTGGCCGGGCGGCTGATCATGAGACGGCCGATCCAGCCGCTCTCCGGAAGTTTGTAGTCAACGGGGTTGAGAGCAGCTGTTATGACTTCAACGACGAGCTGATCGGCCGAGAGGGATAGTGCATCAGGGGCAGGCGCAGAATCGATAATCACAAGTGAGTCCTCGAGTTTATCATCAACAGTCGAGTACTGCCAGGTTTTCATTGTTTCCGCCATGAGTCGTATTAACCTCAAACAGTTGTCACTTAAATAACAGCAATTCTTTTTAACATATGAGGAGCATGCGGGATCGAGGACATAAGTATTTACTCGAATAGGCGCTGAGATGGCTCGATGAGACCTCGAGGCAAACAATCGGGCCTCTCACCGCTCTACAACTCCGCTGCGGCACAAAGTTGGGGCCTCACGGCCAAACAGATTCTCCCACAGGACGACGTCATTCCGGTCGGGCAACCGAAAGCTCCGTAAACTCCGAATCTGGCCTGAATGAAACCTATGCATGTTTTGCACGCGTTTGCGCTGGCTTGGCGAGGATGCCTCTAAGCTGTTCGAATCTATTTGTACTTTACAAAGTGTTCGGTTGTATCTGAAGAGTTTTGTAGGGGGTCCGCCTACGTTGGCCAATACATGTACATCATGTTCTACGGGTTGAGAAGAGCAGCCTGCTCAGAGTAAAGTCGAACAGAACGGCGTCCTGACCTAGAGATTGGCAATTTTCAACTAGTGTACAGAACCAGAATTAGGTGCCCAAGTTATTCCACAGAACGTGCCCACAGTGTGGGCGAGATATAGGTTTCTATTGCCTAGAGGGGCCTCCAATACTAGCCGTCGAGTAGGTGCTAGGGTATGCTCGTCCTGGATTTGCCGATCGTGAGGGCTCTCGGGCTGTGGTGAAGGGGCTCCTCTCCATGGCGACAAGAGGACGTTTTAATAGATCGATAGGAGGTTGTCGGAGGTTAAGTCGATAGGAAGTTTTCGGAGGTTAAGTCTACCCATGGTAGGCACGGAACTACGCCGGACACAGAAATCCACTAGTTGAACCTTACTTTGACTTTCGGTCTCTTGCATTGGCAAAAAAAGCGATCAGGGCAGAAGGAGGTGGGAGGGAGAGGAGAGAAGGCAAAATATGAAAATGGAATGGGAGTTTGACAGACCCTGGATAAATCGGTATAATCCACGAAACCATCACTTCCATACTCATCGAACCCATCCCCATCATCCATCCCCTATTCCGCCACCGTTCCATCCCCTCCCCCCGCAGCCTATATAACCTACCATCTAGCTCCTCTCCAGGAACCTCAGTCCAATTCACTCACGGCCAGGGTATCCGTACAACACGTGCCTAGCTACATTTGGAAAATATGGGTTTGATCTATACAGCAGCAGAACAATATCCGAACTGATTCCACAAGCAGATGCCCTCATCCGAGAGAGGGAGTCCTACAACGAGGAGCACGAGGACTTCAAGAAGCACGTTGAGACCACAAAAGAAGACGTGGAAACCGCGAAGAAGGATATTCTCGAGGCCTTTTTGGGGTGGTAGGATCCGGATATTCTAGATTGCAGAGTTTCCCTAGCTAGGGGAAGGTGGATGTAAGAGGTGAGAATACGTCACGACAGTGACAAAAATCACTCAAGAACCACCTAACGGTGACAAGACACCAACGACGACAACACCCGCTTACCCCTTGCGGCATTATATTCTCAAACACAAGAGCCGCATGCCCAACCTTACATATCCCCAGCTGCAATGCAGCTGCTGAACCAGAGATTTGCACGTGCAATGAGGTATACAATGATCACGGTCTCCGTGAGAATCTCAGGTTGATATAGACCATCCAGCTAACGTCTGGGATGGGTGTCCATAGGAACAGCAGGGGAGAGAGGAGGTGGTAGGAACGTAGGATATGATGATGGGAAATGGCACATAACCCCCTCCCACCCCCTTTTCCCTCCATCCTCTTTAACCCAGGAAAACCCATTCCAGTACCAGCATAACTACTCTCAGAAGCCTCTATACGTACGGCATATCTACAGCAGAACTTCTGTTCGGATTCAACCCACGTTTCACTCCTGAAGACCTAGCGATAGATGAAGGCATCCGAGCTGAAATGATTTTACCAGGATACAATCTGAAGTTTTGGCAGCCTGCGTAGGTAGGAGGTAAGAATTCCCAGAGTGTGGTGAGAACCCCCCACGACAAGAACCATCCGACGCCAGAAGAACAACTCCCCTCAGTCCGGGACAGTGTTTGAGAGGCTATTGGGTGGGATGATTGGCCAATGAACCAATGCTATCAGAGTATAGGATATACGATGCGTGAGGAAGAAGGATGGCCCCCAGAGGAAAGCTCGCTACTCATACCCAGAACTACTCACTGCATAAAAAAAAATCACCTTCAGCACTTGCATAGAGTAGTCTACCTTTTAAATCCTACTCAATTGTGCCTATTAAGTTCAAAACAAAGAAAACTTGTCGACGTGAGCCAGATCCACAAATTTCAACGACAACCACAGCTTCGCGTGCCACTGGTGTGGAGGGGAGGAAAGGAGAAAGGGAGAGGTGAAGGGAGAAATGGAGAGATGAAGAGAAAAGGGGGAAGCAGATATAAAAATCGGAAAAGGAGCGAGATAGCCCTTCCACCCCCCCTCCTCATCCCACCCCTCACCAACCCTCCAAAACCACCCCTCGATCTGCTGTATCTCCTGTAAAGCCCCCATCCTTCAACCCCCGATTCGCTCTGTGCTGAAGGTGCAGATGCCGGCTGTGGCAACTGCGAGATCCAACGTGCCCAGGGGAAGAGCGTGTTGGTTGGGGTTGGAGAGAGCTCTATGGAGGGCATCGGGTATCCGTGGACGGAGACGGATGTGCGACGTGAGACCCGCGTGACGGTGACGAGATGACGACGGTGGTGAGAGACCTGCTCGATGGTGAGAATACCACTACGATAACAGCAGCAACCCCCCCCCGTCCCTCACACACACTCCTCCTCTCTATCTCTGCACCACAGCACCCCGACTCTGCTGCCACAACACAGGTGTCCGTATAAGACGGGCATGGACTCCAATGCGATCCGGGTATTACCCGTTCCTAGTTCTTTCCGCGTTTGCCCTGTGATTATA
>LMYD01000651.1:7436-19588 GCA_001630595.1 Pseudogymnoascus sp. BL308
TTTGGCGGGTTTTTTTTTGCTATGTCACAGGGTATGGTTGTGGACGATACTTGTGGATATATGATAGTTTGGGTATTGAAGACTGTCTCTGAAATATATATAACATATCAACGCCGTACGCCCAAGCCATTGGCTCCGCCATCATTCATAACAGCCTCTCTCCCCTCTAACTGATATAACCCCCATCCCCCGCCTAAATCTTCTCCACAACCACCGCCGTCCCATACGCACAAACCTGCGCAAACCCACACAACTCCGCGGCATCGAACCTAAGCGCAATAATCGCATTCGCACCCCTCCCCATCGCCTCTCCCACGAGGCGCTCCTGCGCCGTATTGCGCGTGCGATACATGAGGTTCGTGAAGAGCTTGATCTCGCCGCCGACGATGGAGCGCAGGATGGCGCCGATGTCGGCGCCCCAGTTGCGGGACTGGACGGTGAGGCCGTAGACGGTGCCGAGGACGTTGGTGACGCGGTAGCCGGGGATGTCGTTCATGGTGCTGACGATTAGGCCGTGGGTGTCGACGTGGGAGGAGGGGGATTCGGAGGCGAGGGCTTTGGCGTCGTCGGAGCTGGATTTGCCCATTGTGGCGGTTGGAGGGGGGTGGAAGCGACGGTAAGTTGGTAGTTGGATTGTTGGTTGTGAGGTTTTGTTATTATAACTTTTGTTATAACTTCAAGTTGAGGTTGATGATGATATCAAGGAGGATGCGGGGTTCTGCGGTGTCTTGTAGTGCTGAGTTGCGGATTACAGATTTGACTGTCAAGTAGAGTACTCAGGATATGAAGAGAGATAAACTATCATTCTGGGCAGATACTCCAGCCTACTTATATACCTCTTCGCCGGCCGCGACGTCGCGACATGATTCCCAATCCAGAAAAGGCATTCTAGAGTTCAGCCTCGCAGCAATCGGCGCGCCTTGTGTCGATCGCGGGTCGCTGCGATTGGCCAGAATAAATGCGCAGTTCCCGTATCCCGCTCGCGTTGCCAGAGTGGGAAAATGGATCTAAGCACCGCCTCAAATGACGGAAATGGCCGTCGATTAGTTATTGAATTGATGCCTGGAGGTGAATCTGAACATATTGTAAGTGAGCGGAGATACAAAACGCGCCACCATCAGTCACTCCACACTCCGGATAATTCGTGAATATCTCAAAGGGGAAGACTGCATTTCATGGCGTTCAATCTCTTGTCTGGCTGCCTATTACAAACCCAAACCGATTTAAACCACGTGCCAATAAAATGCTTGAAACCTGTTCGAGGCATCGTCGAGCAATAAATTGGTTCTGGTTAAATGAATGAACTGACGTGCATATTGAGGCTTGAGATAGTGCGGGCCGGATGAGCGGGAGAGCGTAGAGTTGAATCTACGAATCCTATTTCCCCAGGTTCATTGGCGTCGAGGCCCTAACAGGCCCCAACAGGGATAATTAGAAGACCAGAGAGAGTTGGGGACTGGATCAGAACCCATATTGGGATGGTTCGTATTTCTGGCGATAGCTCAAGATCGTGTTCGTCAATATCTTGACAGAAGCCCCTATGCAGAATGCCGGTAAAAGCATCACAACCAAAGTATGTCCTGTAAAGCACAGCAGTAGAAGTAGGAGCAACTGTAGGGCTGTTATTTCACGCACTAGAGCATTGGTGTGTGCAGCTAGGTAATACATGTTTGGAAGAGATATAAAAATTGACTATGGCACATGGGTTCTATTTGACAGTGACAAAAGGAAATCTCTATTAGGTATCAAAGGCCTTCACCGCCCTCTAAGCCTTCTGAGCGACGATTCCTGTTGTTTAGATTAGCATTGTTCGGTGCATGATAGGGGCGCGATGTGGACGTACTCTCAACGTCAACGACGCTCTGCTGGAGAATGTTTTGAAGGGTCTTGGGGTTCTCGAGCTCCTTCTGGATCTTGGCAATGATGGACTGCGCAAGCTCCTGCTGTTGGCGCTGCTTGACCTGTCCCTCGTAACGCACCCACGAGTCGAGGACGCTCTTGGCCTCAGCGGCAAGGGCGGTGGATTGCTCCAGCTCGAAAACCTTGGCCTCGATCTGGGCAGTCTCCTATTTCGGGTCAGCAATCCGCACTCGCATCAATCAATCTATATAACGCACCTTGGAGACCTCGAAAAGAGACTTGGTGATGTCAACGACACCTCCCATCTGCTTGACATTCTGGATGCGGGCGTTGACGGCCTCGGTGTGGTCGGCGCGAGCAGAGTTCAAGATGTCGCGGATCTTGCTGATCTGTCCCTCGGCCCATCCGGAGTATGCTGGTCCAAGGTACTTGCCAACAGCGAAGAAGATGGCGAGAAGGGAGAATCCGACGACGGACTCCTCGTTGACGACATAGTACTCGTTGCTGAGAGCGAAGATGGACGCGCCGGCACCGGAGGAGAGGATGGCAGCCTTGGAGACCAGGGAGTTGCCTGGAAGAGAATCGAGGATCGATTGGGCCTTCTTCTTTGGCTCCTCAGCGGGGACGCTGGAGTTGTAACGGGCTGAGGTGGCCAGAGTTGGGAGAGCCCGAACCGCAGCGGTTGGACGGAGACGTGCGGCCCCTGTGTCATCGTCAGCACATCGCCTACGGCTTCAATTGATCCATCGTCAATTGCCCGCGACTAGGACTACATACCAAGGGCGGTCTTTGCCACGCGTGATGCCATTGTGATGTGAGGGGGGATGATGCAGAGCTTGTGGTCTTGTCGTGAAGAACGGGAACCGACGTTAAAGCTTCCTCGCTTCGGCTCGGAATAAAGCGTCAAGTCACGTGCACGCGAGGCTGAACGAAATTCCAAAAAAGTTTTGGAAAGAGCCTCACCATCGAGACTGCGGTCAAACACGAACACCAAGACAATTCAACATGCCCGCAATAATAAAATCAGCTGCTGGTGCAGCGAAGAGGAAGAGAGTGGATTCCCAGAGAAAACCTGCGAAGCGCGCCAAATCGGAGAGCAGCGACGACGAAGACGACACCCAGGCGCAAATACTCTTGCTTGAGAGCGAAATCCTCGAATCAAAAAAGAATTACAACAACATCCCGAAATTGATTAAGCTTCTGGAGTCTGAGGATGCAATTATTGCCTCAGTTGCGTTATGCCGAGTCTTTTCGAGACTTATTGCGTCTGGAGAGCTGACCAAGAAGGCGGGGAGCTCTGAGAAAGACGAGGTAGTTGTGGCATGGCTCAAAGAGCGGTACCTGGAGTATAAGACCGGGTTATACGAGCTTCTTGAATCGCCGGAGGTTTCACAGACGATTCTTGCACTGTGCATGCGCATGCTGAAGACCGAGGGCACATACATAAAGAATGGCCAGGACTATAACTTTCCCTCAAGGTTCCTCACCGACCTGGTGCGAACACTCTTGGGTTTGGAGGATGGAGAGGATGTGCGCAAAGAGTTTGCCGAGAAATTTGTCGAGGAATACGACGATATTCGATTTTACACCTTTGAAGCAATTGCGAAAGTTCTTGAGGACGAGGGCCAGCTTGTGGACAATGCTGTTGGAATTCTGGCTATCATCGAATCTGTACCAGAGGATAAAGATGAGCTGGAAGACTTCTACATAGCCGCACCCACGAGAACCTCGCACACCCTCTACTCCTTGTCAGCGCATAAGAGACAGGCACAGGCTGCCTGGCTTGCAGTCCTGAAGCAGGACCTGACAAAAGAGCAGCGCAAGAACATATTAGGGATGATGAGCTCCTATATTGCGCCCTGGTTTATAAAGCCAGAGCTTCTGATGGATTTCCTGACGGATTCCTACGATACCGGCGGATCTACATCACTCCAAGCGCTTTCCGGAGTGTACTATCTGATCCAAGAACGAAACTTGGACTACCCGCTATTCTACAGGAAATTATATTCCTTACTCGATTCCGGAATTCTTTACTCGAAACACCGCTCGAAATTCTTCCGCCTGCTGGATACGTTTATGTCTTCTACACATTTGCCCGCTGTCCTCGTGGCGAGCTTTATCAAGCGCCTATCAAGGTTAACACTGTACGCCCCACCAGCTGGAATTGTTGCGGTTGTCCCTTGGATCTACAATTTCCTCAAGAAGCATCCTACCTGCACATTTATGATTCACCGTGAGGTGAAAGGTCCAGAAGAGCTTCTGGAGGAGGGAATGGAAGACCCGTTCCTGGAGGACGAAGAAGACCCAATGGAGACCAACGCCATTGAAAGCAGTTTATGGGAGATTGTGACATTACAGTCACACTACCACCCCAACGTCGCGACTCTGGCAAAGATCATATCAGAGCAGTTCACAAAACAATCGTACAATCTAGAGGATTTCCTCGACCACTCGTATGGAAGTGTAAGTCTAGTTTCCAATTGTATTAAGTGCGTAAGCTAACTCTGTTGCAGATGCTCGATGCCGAGCTTTTGAAGGAGGTGAAGAAGACACCGGTGGTGGAGTTTGAGATACCCAAGAAGATCTTTACGAAGCAGGATAGCTCTTCGGAGGTGAAGGATAGCCTGTTGGTTAAGTTATGGAACTTTTGAGTAGATTATTGGGCGAGGGAGGTATGGGGCGTAAATAGGAATATACTCATCCACATCTGAATGATGTATACGCAAGAAAGATGACATTTGATATGTACGTTCAAGGTGCAGGATGCCCCGTATATCTCATCTATGAAGGTAGAACCAACATGATGAAAGTGTCCATAATATCAAAGTCAGTCGCCAACAGAATAGCCCCCCTGAATCTAGAAATTTCAAGAACACCCATACATTATGCTTATTTTTTGTAACTGCATTCTACCTGCTTAATATTGCCCCATAGACGGTGGCTATCCCTTTGCGCCTCCAATGCAACCCTGGCAACATATCCTCGCCCTCCCTCTGTAATCATCGCGCCCAAACTCCTCCCATGCAATTATGCGACATCCTCAAACTTGAGATCATCATCCTCATCGTCGTCTATATCCGCCATCTCCGAGTCATCGAGCTCTTCCGTCTCGGGGGCTGCATCAGCAGTCGACTCGTCGATGTTCATTTTATACTCCTTCTTCAGCGTCCAGTGCATGGCAAAGCGTCCACTCCGCGGCATGTCTGCTACCTTCTCCAGCGTCTCCCTCAGATACGCTTCTGGCTGCTGCAGCTTAGCCCGCAGCGCCTTCATCGACCAGAAATTATACTCCTTGAAGCACTGGAAGATAAGATCCAGCAGTTCGTTCTGAGGCATACGAGCAGTCTTTGTGTCCTGGCCAGATTTCGACTTGAGCGCTCCAGTATTCTTGATGAAGCCACCAAATGCCTCCTGGGCGCGAATGGTTCCAGGCTGGATGAAGCCTGCCTCCCGAGACCGCGTCCCCGAAAGGAAAACAGTGCGGTTTCGTGGTTGCATGGCAGCGATGGTGCGCTGGGCCAAGAGGCGGTTTGTCTCGGGGTTGTCGACGGGCACGCAGTTGATCTCGTGGGCGACGCGGCCGGCGAGCGTGGTCTTCTTTGGGATAGCACGCTTGAAGTATGGCTGGAAGCGCTTCTTGGGGTCCCATGGCTGCTTGTCGGTTGGCTTGTCGAACTTGGGGCGGGTGAGGCGCGCCGGGAGGTTCGCAGTCGCTGGGTCAAAGCCTTTTCGGGACTTGGACTTGAAGCCAGGAAGATCTTGTTCCGTGAAGACGAATGTGTTGTCCACAGTCTCTGCAGTGATATCAAGGCTGAACTCCTTTGGAACCGCTTGATGTTGTGCCAGGTCGGGCCGGAGCAGCATCGTCAGGCTGATCTATTCACAGTCAGTGGCAAGTCAAGTAGAAGAAAGTTGTGGTATGTACATCTTTTACACCATCCTTATTCGTGTTTACAGTCTTTCTGACTGTACCCAGCCGGATCTCAGCGTCATCGTCCAAGTCGTTCCACTGCTCCCAGAGGTACTTTGGGACTCGCGCAAGGTATACGTTCTGGAAGTTGGGATCGGTGCTGAACTCTAGATCCCCAGCATCCTCGAAAGCTTCTGAGTCTGCGAATGATGCGGGGGATGCCCCTATGGTGTCGGGGTCACGCTTGATGTATGGGTCTTGCTTGATGTGAGGCTCCGCCATTGTCCTGACAATCTGGTGAATTCAGCGGACGTTTTCCATGAAGCTGAAAGTGACTCGTATGGTCAGGATAGTATGTGTATGCCCTTCCCTTGCTGTGCTCACAATCTTCACGAGTGAGTGAAAGAAGGTAGAAGGAGACAAAGCCGACAGCTTGTGGCGAGACCAAAGAACCAGGCTGAGGAGCGCGGAAGCTACTCGCCGAAAAGGGTTTAGCTCTCGTTTTGCCTGTATTTGCCGCCTTCCATTGCAGCAAGCTAAGCGCCACTTCGCGCATCTTCCACTCATCATCACTTCATCGATCCTACAGTTTTGATCTAACATTTACCATCATCTGCGACGTAATTTGAGACAAAACACAGAAGCGACTACTGACTAACAGGATCTTGCAAATATGGAGTCCGAACAGGAGATGATGGCGAGGATCAGTAAACTGGCAGGTAATTCAGCCCTTGAGACTCATTCCTAGAGGAGAACAAACTCACAAAAATTGCAGGACAGATAAATCGCCACAAGAACCAACAGCCAGCGAGCGCATCGGCATCAAGCTTTCAGGCACAACCTGGATCGCCCTATCCTACTCCAAACTGTACGTATTCACCGACTTGAAGCCCATCAACCTGATCTAAACCACTAACAACCACTCAGATAATGCCCAAGTGAATCAAGGCCGACCACCTTCGCGTGGCGGTTACAGCAGAGGTAGGGGATACTATAGAGGAGGCAAACCGAATACCATCCACCGGAACAAGACACTGGTCCTGAATAATGCAAATACGGGATCGAAGCCGGACGACGCGCAGGATGACAGTTCCAGGGCTACAGCAGCAGCACCGGCATGGGTCACGAAAACAGATAGACACATGCAGCTAATCAACCCTGCGATATACGAAAAGCAGAGCCAAGATCGCGCCCGCGCCATGGAGGAGACGCGCAAGCTGAGACTGAAGCAGCGGGACGACAGGGAGAAGTTCAAGCTGAGCAAACACCTGGAGCGACTAAGCGACAACATGGCAGGCCACGGCGCAAACCAGCGCGCTCCCCAAGCCTTGCCGGCTTACGAAATAACGGTTCAGGGAATCCGCTTCCGCGTCATGAAGGACGGCAGCAAACTGGCCAAGGTGCCTGGCGACGAGAACGCCGCGAAACTAACCCCGAAGTCGGCGACCGTCGGCGGCGTCCGCTTCTACCGTAGCAAGAACGGAAATCTATACCGCTCTGGCATCGTCAAGGCGCAACGGTACGACCTGCGCGCAACCTCGTCGCGTGACACCCCTCACGGTTTCACAAGGACAAGACTAACACACACCCACACTAGGCAACCCGCGGCCATCAAGAAGATAGATGAGCCGTGCAGGCTCTTCTCCACGACCGGTACCTCACTTTCCATCACCATTCCCAATTACTATTCCCAATACCATTCCCGAAATACCAATCCCCTGGTAAGCCCGCACACGAGACTAACTGACAAATCTAGGCATCTGCGCCAAGGGCCCACGCTGCCGCTACACCCACGACCCCGCCAAAGTCGCCATCTGCAAGGACTTCCTGCAGACGGGCGCCTGCGCCGCCGGCGACTCTTGCGACCTCTCGCACGACGCGACGCCCTCGCGCACGCCCGCCTGCCTGCACTTCGCACGGGGCAACTGCGCCAACGAGAACTGTCGGTACGCGCACGTGCGGGTATCAGCGTCGGCGCCGGTGTGTCGTGCGTTTGCAGTGTACGGGTTCTGTGAGCGGGGCGCGGAGTGCGACGAGAGGCATGTGGTGGAGTGTCCCGAGTTTAGCAGGACGGGAGAGTGCAAGACGAAGGGGTGTAAGCTGCCGCATAGGCTGAAGGCGAGTATGTTGCGCAAGAATGCGGCGAAGGAGGGAGAAGAAGGGGAGGGCAGCGACCTCGAGAGCGAGGAGGATGAGGGTGAGGAGATTGGGAGCGATGATGTGGATTCTGATGATTTGGAGGTGTTGGGACTGGAGGGCGAGCGGGATGCAGATATGCTGGAGAAGGATTACGTGCAGCTGTGATGGCTACGCATTCAGCTCGTCATGGGCGAATGTGGCATGCTAATTTCTAGGTCTACGAGCCCGTCACTGGGCACCGGCATCTCGTTTAGAAGAGAAGTATCCCGATATTTTCCTCTTTTCTCCGCCCCTCTTATCAATCTGTCTACTCTAGAATATCCTACCTTGCTTGAGCATTTCCTTGCTTTTGCTCGCTTGCTTGTTTGCTTGGTGGTGTGGTCAGTGGGTGTTTGGATGGTGTTGATGCCGAACCCCGCCCGAGAGCGCACGGAGAGGCTGGAGGATGGATAGGTGGATGATTGATGAATGCGAGCGAGATGATAGATACCCCACTCCCTCACATTGAGGCGATGAGTTTTATGAACCGCGTTTTCGTATGGCGGCCCTTTTCTTTTGTTTGGAGTGCGCAAGGGAGTTAGGCAAGGGGGAAGGCAAGGAGGAGAAGAATGAAAAAGAAAAAAGAAAGAAAAACCGGAGAGAAAGAATATCACACTCCCAATAGAAGAAGAAGAAGAAGTAGAAACAATAGGAGAGAAAATACAGTAATAAACCTTCCATTATTTGAGAAATCCAGGCGTACACATGATGCATTGAGGCAGATGATAGTGTATCATGTGAGCAAACAAATGGTCCTCGCAGTGCATGAAATTATTTCATTTCATTTAATTAACTAACTCGGTGTGTTTGTCTACTCGTGCCGCCCGAAACTCAAAAAGGAGGCTGCTATTGGATTGAGGATTCATACCAGCAATTTCAGCGGACAGGATTTATCCCGTCGGTCCTATGTCCAAGTAACCAACTTTATTAATTCCGGCCTAAGTGATTGCACGCTTCTACCTGAGCTACAGTGGCTACGAACACAACTATTACATACATAGTCCCTTTCCACGCAGTACGTGCTGTTTTCTTAGAGGAACCCCTAAGGAAGCAAATATTCACTGCCCTCCTCCGTCGTGAGATCCGCAGGGATAAGAGGATGCTGGTTGCTGCTGTAATTCCACCTCCCGCATGCGTGATGTGCGCTGAATCTCTCCGAGCCCTGCATACCGCATCTCGATGGTATCTTTGACCCAGTGTAGGCACGAGTCTGAAAGCCGCATATAAGTTAATTTGGGGTTTGGATCCATGATAGCGTCCTGGGTGTCTTTGTCGATGCCGCATTCATTTAGGCATCTACGCCAGTCATCGTCGTCCTCCGTGAAAGCATCGGGTGTTTTATCGACTGTACGCTCGAGGATGAAGGAGAGGAAGGTGGCTGTTAAAACGGATATATCGTCCGGATCGGCCTGCTGGTGCGGGCTGGTAGTTGTCCACTGGTTCCATATCTCGGTGGCCTTTTCACTAGATAGCCCGATGTAGGTGAGGGTGTCGAGGGAGATGATGGCAGCAGGGATCGTAAAAAATGCGTCTTGGGATGAGAGAGGGGCCGAGAGAGGGATGTCACGGTATTCTTCATCGCTGTAGGGGTTTACGCGGCGCTTGTGGATTCGGTGGGAGGATGGAGTGGTGCCGGGACCTAAGAGGCCGAGGTTCTGTAGGTTGACTGCGTCGAGGGGGGAGAGGATTGGGTTATTAGACATTTTGACTGTGAGAATGTAATGTGATGAGGCTAGGAAGTAATAACTATAGGAGATGGAGCCGACTTGAGACTATATATGATAAACTTGACTCATAAGTGATTGACTATGTATGATAAGTTAAGACTCATAGTCGTGTCCCTAAAAGTTAGGAGAGAGACTATGCGTTTGTTGGTAGCGATTTAGACTAATGGAGGCACTCTATTTAGTTCTATTTCTAGATAACTGATATGATAATTATACACTTCAGTGACCAAGAGCCCTTATTCTAATTGCAGTTGCTATGATTACCATCGCCATGTACAGTCCCTCTTCTATCTTTTAGACTGTCTGAGTAGAAATATATAGTTTGTTTAGCTAAATCATTAAATCCGGAAGTCTGTCTTTATTAATTATTAGTTAGAAAATATTTATGAGTCAAGATTATTAGATATAGTCTCAAGTTTTGTTCGATTTAAGTAAACGCTAGATAATTGTGGAATATCAAAGTGGTTCGATTTTTATAAAAAAGCAATACAGTAACAATTTTATAACCAAAGCCTCAAACTTCAGACCTAAACTACACTACCACAACTCAAATCCATACTCAAGTATAACATACACAGCCCCATCTCTCCACGATGTCCCTGATGTACTGAAATACCATTATAAAAAACCGCCATTATCCTACAAGCCCCAGACCACACGACGCGCAAGAGCGGCTGATGACAATGGATGATAAATAATCAAGCAAGCAAGTAAGCAAACATGCACTCTCCAATCTGATAACCAACCACCACCGCCCACCCCATGACAAACCCTCCCACAAAGCAGAGCAGAAGGGTGACAAATCCTCAAATCATCCATCCTCCCATCCTCCCGGAAGCGTCTTCCACGCGAGGAACCAAGGAGGTAGATTGTTGCGCTCCCTTGCTTTGTTGCGTGCTTGGTTGGGGTGCATTATGTGCATCGCCTTACCTTACCTCGCCTTACATTCCCGTGTATGGTGTGCATCGGATTCGCGGGGGAGTTATTGTGCCATTCCGATTATCACCATCATTATCGATCTCATTCTAGATCCCCATTTCATTCCCACTCCTTCCTTCCCAACCAACCTCTAATTCCCCCGTTCCTCCGTCTTACTCCCCATCCCCTCACCGCCACGAGAGAAAGTTGAGAAAGAGAGGGTCTCCAAGCCCTGGGGCGGTGCCCACACACACCGCATTTTCAACTGAAGCGGAGAAAAGAGAAAACGAAAACGAAAAATGAAACGAAGAAGAAATGAAACAAAAACAAAAAGCCTGCTGCCTAGACTCATCGACCTCCCTCCCAGTCATACTCCCTCCCCACAGCCCATCCCCATCCATCCACTACCGGCGCCCACGTGTATCCCACTCATCCCACCCACCGCACTCACCCACTCAAAAGCCCACAAGCTCGTAAGCAGACAAACGCGTCGCGTCGCTGCGCCAGCCCAGTTCGCTCGTAACAAGTGGATCCTGAATCTTCAAACGCCAGCTCCCCAAGTCAAAAATAGACTCTCACCTACCTCACCGCCTCTTTCTCCCGTTTGCGAATGCCGTGGTAAGCCGTGTGTTAGTGTGCGCGGAGGATGGGACGGTGTTGGGAAATAGAATGGGAGAGAGTGAGAGGGTGGGGCGGACGGACGCAGGTACGTTCGTGTGCAGGAGGGAGGGAGGAGGGAGAGGGTGTTTGGATGGAGGAGGAGGATGGAGGGTGTCACGTGAGGGTGTGGATGTGTGTGTGCCTGCGTGGTGTGTGTGGATAGCTTCAGTATTTTGACAGCATGTCCGTCTGGCTGGCTGGCTGGCTGGCTGGATGGCTGGTTTACAGTGCGTCGTTTACTAATAGCCATCCTCACATTCCTCGCATCTCCACTTCAACGCTCAACCGGGGACAGACGGCGGGTACAGTAGGGAGATCGATCAATCGTTCGTTCGTTCTTCCACCGCCTCTTTTTTTCGTAGTGAAGAATGTACACGTACCTCCATACTGTGGATATGGAATGGAGACCGGTACCTGCTCAAAGCGCAAAAATAGGGAGGAGGTGAAGTCACCGCTCCTTTAGGCAGGGAGCTAACTCCACCTGAGACGCGACGGAGGAGCTGACGCGAGGTCGATGGAAGGGCTGGGCGATGAGCGGTGGGAGATAGAACTGGAGCCGGAGCGGGCCAGGCTGGGGACAGTGACAGTGGAAGTGACAGGCGGTGATGGATTACCCTCCGTCCCTCTACTCCACCCGTCCCTTCAGGTCTCGACAAACAGAAACCAGAAACCAGAAACAGAAACCCGGGACCCATGCCTAGCTCCGCGGCAGACGGGGGCGGGAAGATGCGAGCGCCGGACGGGGAGAGCGGGAGTGGTGGGGATCGGTGTGCGTGCGGCGCGGTGCGGGTCGGGTTTGTGTGGTTGGGGTTAGGGTACCGAGTGTGTGGAGGGTCGGGGGGTTGGGGTGTGATTCAGGTTCAGGTTTAGGTTCAGCGTGAGTGAGATGCGCAGGAAAA